>PVJH01011310.1:0-69340 GCA_004026705.1 Nesogale talazaci
ATGGGTGGCATCCTTTATTGGGACAGGATCCCCTTCCACGTGTATCCCATTAGTTGGTGTCAGGATTCAGTCTGCATGAGCCATTGGGCTGAGGACCTCAGCTTCTGGCTGACCATCGCCCACAACTGCCCTCTGTCCCTTGCTGGTGGCTCTTCCCACCTTGAGAGCTAGAGTAAGCGTAAGCAGGATGAAAGTCGCACTCGTCTGACAATGAATGATGGAAATGACCTCCATTAACTTGTGCCATGTGCTGTTGACTAGAAGTACTCCCTGGTTGGTACAAAAGGTATTTTGGCCTCTAATGGAAATGTTTGAATCTAACCAGGTGACTACTCAGAAGAAAGGGTTGGTAATATATTTCCAAACAAATCAGTCATTGCAAACCCTGTGGAGCAAAATTCTACTCTGATTTACAAAGTATGCCATGAGTCAGAAGCGACTTGATGGCAGCTGGTTAGATTTAGTGACGAGCAGTCCCTGCCTACAACAAGGGAGCGTGCTAAGCAAGGACCTTACCATCGGGAGGCAGCACCACAGAGAGCCACGTGAGATGCTCCACATCACATTAGGATTTAGGAGAGGTTGAGAAAAAGAACTAATGTGGAGACTGACGAGAGACAGGGGAAAATAACGGGAAGAGTGACTAATGGCTCTATAACAGTGGTTCTCAACCTGTGGGTCGCGACCCCTTTTGGAGTCTTTCACAAGGGTTGCCTGATTCATAACAGCAGCAAAATTACAGTTATGAAGTAGCAGCAATAATAATTTTATCATTGGGGGGATCGCCACAACATGAGGAATTTTAAGAAAGGGTTGTGCTATTAGGAAGGTTGAGAACCACTGCAGTCTATGACTTTAGGATGATTGGTATTATTTGAAATGCATATCACAGAATCTACAAGGAGGAGAGTTTGGCATGAGTTGTCTAATGTTGCTCTTGCCTAGGTCATCCTAGATCCTTGACCACTTGAAATTCTAATCAAGTGGCCCCCTGAGCTCTAGATGTGCGCACCTGTCTATCCATTCTGCTTTCCTTCAGAGGCTGAGTCAAGGAAAGGAGAATCAGGGGGCTTTGTCACACAATATGAATTAATTGCTATAGATTTAACATTCCAGTCACCTTGATGAAAATGACTAGGCTGCAGCTCCTTCTCTGGCCTTCAGGTCCCCCTAAACTGGAGGAACCAAAGGGGCAACAGGGTGAGAATTTGCCTAAGACTTTAGAGAAAAATGAAGAAGCCATGAAGGTTGTCCACAGTGAGGACCATGGGTCTTGGCTCTCTGTCAGAAATGAAGCAAGAGTTTATTTAGCTTTTTTTTTTCTTTCCCTATCTGTGTTTAAATTTCCTGGACAAATTGACCTAATGAGTTCTTACCAAGGTCTGATAGCTTTGGACAAAGAGATAATCTTTTAAAATAGGATTATAGACTAGGCAAAAAAAGACTGGAAACTTTCCATTTCTGTATTCAAAAAGAAGACAGAACAGGTTTCTGTGTGGTTTCTGTGTGGTTGCCTAAACTTCCAGTATCTTGAGCTCGTACTATTCTTGATTGAAGATCAAACTAAGCAGACCTAGAGTTTTTTTCCAGCCATCTTTTTTAGTGGCCTGGTATCTTTAGGCCTCTCTAGTCTTCAGTGAACTGAGGCAACCAGCTTTACATGGACCTGGTTATTGCAAGCCATTCTTCTTCTAGGTCCCTGCTTATCTCCATTTTAAGTTCTTTCTTTCGTAGGTCATGGGAGTAGTGGCACTTCTGTATTACAATTCTCACTATCCATGCAGAAGATGGTCTGACTATAGGTCAATGGACTTCATTTGCAATCAGCAGAGGCTTGGGTGTTGCCCTGATGTTGAACAGCCTTCTAAAGAGCGTCCAAACTAGGAAGAAAGACTCAGGGATCTGTTTCCCAAAAATCAACTGATGAAAACCCTGTGGATGACGCATGTCCAATCCTCACAAGGTGATGGGGATGGTGCAAGAGCATTTCGCTCCACTGTGTATGGGATGGCTGAGCATTGATCCTGACTCAATCAGATCATAGACAACAATGGCATGCATAATTCCGTGGACCAGCCAGATACAGCCTGTAAAGGCCACGGAGGGAGCCTCTGGCAATCTATTACAATTGCTATGAACCCAGACTTTCATAGCTCAAATGATGCTGGGCTTGAGTGTTCACATGCCTTCTTCACAGAGAATCACTGTCACAGGTGCTGCCAATTGGATAAATGGGAGCATGGAAGGATTTTGTGTTGTTGTTATTGCTGATGTTCAAAATGTCCCTCTGAAAAATAAGCTTCTTTTCTTTCACTTATGTTTGGAGAAGAACTGCTGGCTGACACACAGGAGAGCCTGATCTGAATATTAAGGTATGTTCTTTCTAGAATGATGTATTCTGTAAATGGCATGACCGCTCAAGAAAAAATAAATACATGCCATCCTCACAAAAGCAGGTGAAACTCATGTCAGAGCAGCAGCAAACATTAATTATTACTATATTCTGCTAAAGGGACTATTCTCAGTGCAACAAATAAGTCAATGCTTCAAAGGTTATCAAGTTAATCTTTATTGAGTCATAATGAGTGAATTAAAAGATGCTTTGTCAAAATTTCATTCAATTAAAGGCAATGAGGCTATTTTATTAATCAGCAGTTTGAATGTTCCATTAAGTCAGATAAAATAAATAAATAAAACATTTCTTTTGAAAAAATCCTCAATCAAGTCTTGTGTGTATCTTGCAAGATCCCATGTGCTTATTTGAAGATATGATTATTTATTTTGCTTGTAGACCTCAATTAAGAAACAATTTCTCATTCACCATTGACTATGAAATCCCTCTCTTTGTTTCTCTGCCCTTACTTTGAGAGCCACCCACACTGTTTTGCCTCTCCTGGCTCAAAACCAAAGATGAACACTTGGAGGATGACTGTGAGGTTGTATGTGGCTCCGCAAGCCAGGAATAAGTAGACCTGGAGTCAATAAACATTTAAGCATTTATTAAACACTTGCTGGTTCCCAGAGTAGAACAAATGGTTAACAACCCCACTGATAATCAAAATGTTAGAGTCTCAAGTCTATCCAGAAGCACCTTGGAAAACTGGTGTGGTGATCTACTTCTATTGAAAAACCTACGGCACATCATTCTACACTGACATGTGTGGGTCCACATCTGTCAGAATTATCTCAAGGACAAATGGTTTATTAATTTGATTTGAAAAGCACTTTGGGGAATTTGGATGAAGTGTATACCAGACATAGGCCCTTAATGAACTCTTTGGTGAGTAAATTAACTCCTAGAGGGCAGAATGCCTTGTTTGTGACTATGTCCAGTGCTTTGAATAATACATAGTATTCAAAATATGTTGCTTGAATGAATGCAAAAGATAAGAAGGGCAAAAGGTGTTCAGTGAAAAGAGTGCTTGCTTGTGATCCGGCTTCCGAGCTTACAGAAAGGCTCTCTTGTGCTCAGTGTACTCACTATGCTGGCTAGGATCACGTGGACTCACTCCTCCCCTTCAAGACGCCCTCCTTACTTTTCCCTGCCCTCCAAACCCTGTCATTTTATCCACCATGCCTTCTTTGATCCTAAGGAATGCTCCCACACTGGAATCCAAATAGCATTTATTTTAATTGGGAATGAAGCCTTTCTCATGCACTTCTGCAGAGGAAAGTGGCAAGAAATGAACTAGGCTTTTACTTTGGAAAGATTTCATATAGTTCTTAAAATAATCATAGGTGAATGGTCCTACTGTCATTTTCTTCATGCAGTAATGAAAACAAGACAAAGGGGATGTAATTTATGGAAGAACACAGAGCTAGACAAAGATAAGTCCTGAATCAATTTTCAGTTCTGTTTAGCCTCAAAGCCATCTGACTTTTCATCAAGTCATTCTGTTCTCTACCCTTCTCTTTTCTATTTCAACACTTTTTCTTGAAGAAACTTTGTGGGATATAAAAGACTGTTCCAAGACTGTTGCCCAGCTTCCTCTTCCCCAAACATATGCCAAACAGTAGATGCTGTTTGCCAGCAAGGTGGGAGGTCCACTGCTTAGTGCTATTTTTCCTGTAAGCATTCAGCCATGGGGGCAAGCAGACACTATTGTTTCTCCCACCACAGGTGGAGCTCACTCCCTGCTGTTAGGGACAATGGATTGCTTCTCCTGAAAGCTCAGACCAAATCAAGTCTCCAGCTCAAGGGCAATCAAGGTTAGGTTGCCATCATGAATCTAGGCTCTGCTCATCTTGTCACATGTGTACCCTCAATCCATCCCCTTCCTATAGTGTGCACACCCTATAGGTCCCTCTCCCATTGCTGTACTACCTATATTACACCCCCTCGCTGTACATGTCTTTCCCTGCAATTAGGGGGCTTCCACATCACCAATATATGTATAAGCCTTGGTTAGTAATAAATCTCTCTTGCTCCTGCAATTCCCGTCTTCCACAGCCTCACATGAACCACCAAGTGGGGCTGAGGTGAGCATACTACCATGAAATGTGTCTGATTCCTTTATTTCACTCTTTCTTATCTCTTATTCTCCATGAGTTTACTTTACTATGAGTTAGTTTAATTTACTCTTTACTTATTATCACTGTACAGTCATGCCTGTCTACCGGGCCTGTAATAATTTGTTTAGCAACTGATTCCCCTGACAAAACTTGATCCAGACATGTCTTAAAAGTAAAATTTAGGGGCTGACCCCGGTGGCATAAGTGGTTGAGTGTGGGACTGCGGCCTGCAGACTTGGCAGTTCAAATCCAGCAGCGACTATCAGGAGCCGTGATGTGTAGCTCCCATGACCACCAGAGGGCAGTGATGCCCACAAAAAAAAAAAAAAACCAAAACCAAAAAACCAAAAAAAAGTAAAATTTAGGTTTAAGGAGGGCAATGAGCACTTCTGAAAGTACACTTCTTTGCATATGAGACATTCTCAAACTTGTCAGAAATGACAATGACACTAGAAGCACATATATAAAAATCTGGACATCTACCTTAGTGAGTGTCTTTCCTGCTGCCAGTGTCCAAACTCTCATTAAGCTCTCCACTCTCCCCTGGGAGGCCAATACAATCTGTTTGTGTGTGAGTGGGATGTTGGGGGGGGGGTGGTGGGAAGTGGGGGGTGGGCAAATGATGGACAATGATGGACAAATGCTCCTTTTAATGCGTAAAGTACATTAAATGAGTCAAGCTCATATACAGCTTCACATCTCAAATGAAAATCCAGCCAAATATTTACTGAGCACCATGAGTGAAAACACAGTCCCTAATGACTAAAAGGGAGAGATGGGGGAAAGAAGCAAATTTCTGTGATTTTCTAGAACACTCAGAATCCCCGTGGGAGGGGAACAAAGTTGATCAGGCAATGAAACCAGATCACATGATTTGGAAAGGTAGGCATAACACTCAGCCTCATGTTTCTGGGGCTCCAGATTGTACCAGCAATCGCCTAGGTTCTTTGTATGGGAGCTGAAGTTTGCTGTGATTCCTGTACTCCCACCTACCCCACACCTCTGGTTCACGATGTCACTGATGGTCTTATTATGGAGAGAAGGTCACTCTGTGATCTCAGGTCAGAATGACCCCCTTGATCACCTGGGGAGTTGAACACCAAATCTTGATCTCCTTGGGGTTCTGTTCAGGAAAACCCCCACAAAAGTTGTGGTTCCTGTCAACACCAGGTTGCCTGATGCTGTCCTCACTGGGGCACCTGGGTCTTCCACCCTCATTGTGATCAGTTCCTCTCTATATGAACTGTGGGTTTGTTCTCTTTTGCTTTCTAGTCCAATATTCTGCTTTGTCATTTGGGCTTTTATTTCATTTTCATAGAAGTTTCTCTTTCTCCCATATTGACTTGTTAGAAAACAAGCAAACAACAACAAAAACAAGAACACCTAATGGGCTTTGACCTTATTTACTTGCTGTGTGTCAACTCCTGATACGACCATAGCCTCAGATTTCACTTTTGGACAAGGAGCATTCTCAGACAAGAAGTGTATTTGATCAAATCCAGTCATCCTATTCCAATCAGCAGATGCCCTTTCATATGAACCACTTTCTCAATACCTTGTTCCAGATATCCACGTGCCTCTGTGAGCCAGGTCATCCTTTCTGGCAGCAATGCCTGTAGTGAATTGTGTGGACCCAGAATCTTCCTTGGTTTATGAACATTTTTGCTTGAGTCATCAAGAAAGGGAACTTCAGTCTATTTCAAATTTTCTCAGACAAGTTTGCAGGGATGTTGCTGGGCTCCTTCTGGGTGTTGATTTATGCAGAGTGAGTGAAAAGCATGCTGCTTCCATTTCTTTTAAAACTGAGTTATGACTTAGGTTAAGAACATTATATCTATAACTGTGTCCATGCCTGTCTATATAACTGTTCATCCTGCTCTATCTAAATCTGTGTATCTACATCTCTGTTTGTATGCAGAGGTATCCATCGGCAGGAAGTCAGTCATCCAGCAGGGCCTAGCCATCCCATTGTCTAGTATTTATATTTGACCTAGTAGGATTTGACACTTATTTGCATTGCAAAGTTGTCACTCCCTTCAAGCGCTATATATGAAAATATAGGTCAACCCCTTCAAGCGAAATAAAAATATATGATATCTATCTTTGGGCTAAAACAATGCAGATACTCAAATCACGTCAGGAGCACCCTGACAAGAAAATGAGAGGAGCTCCTCACTGAATGACCTTGGGATGTTCTTAAAACTCTTCACACTCAGTGTCCTCCTTCAGAGAAAAGAAGGACATTGACTCACCTCCAAAAGAAGGCTATATCCTATCATTTGGAAGTTGTTGATTCTGACTGACATGATCACCAAATTGTTTTCAAAGCAGAAGAGAACTGACAGTCTTAGGAATTCCCACTCATTTGTAGTCGATCTCCTGGGTCTGTGTGGTGTCTTGTTAGAGGTCAAGTAAAACAACATCCAAACAAGTAGTTTAGCAGAGAAGGTGGAAAGCAGCAGACTCTTTTTTAAAGTGTCGATGGGACTGAATGCTAAATTAGGTGATGAGGAAATCCAAAGACTGGTAACAGCAGGGAATATTTACCATCCTCCACATAGAAGAGCCAAGGAATCTGCTGAGTGGTGAACTTAAGATTCAGGGCTTCTTGAGGGCAAATGGGGCAGTAGAGGAAGGAGCACTTTGGCAGGAACTGGAAGCATGCTGAGATGTAGCCATGAACAGAAATGCCACTTGGAATGAGGGTGGAGGAAGGAGAGTGGAGGAATGAGAGTAGGAAGTCAAGGGCATTTGAGAAATGCTGCTTGCAGGAGTCCTTCTCCCTACCTCCACCCTTTGCACTACAGAGCAGGCATGTAGGTGGGGGTGGGGGTGGGGAGCATGGGTTGGATCTGAAGGCAGTTAGCACAAGTGAAGAATGTCCTTTAAAGCTTTTGTGGAACCCAAACTAACCTAGAATATCACTGACCAGTTGCCTGGTATAGGGTTTCAGACGTGAACAGATGTTTCTTGGGTTTTTAAACCCATATCATTTAACATTGTGATTTTTCTGGTAAGCTTCTAAGCTCCTAACTACTCAGGTTCATCAGAGTTGTGAGTAGCCAATTAAAAACTGTAATGTCTGAAAGCCCATATTGTGTTAAGCAGTCTATATGTGGTATCTCATTGTATGTTCTAACAATTCTGCTTGGAAGATTCAATACTGTTAGTTGCTGTCAAGTTGATTCTGACTCATGGTGTTTTTGTGTATAACAGACCGAAGCACTGCCTCGTCCTGTAAGATCTTCATAATTGTAGATATGTTTTAAATCCTTCCAATCTTAAGGGTTCTTCTTTGAACGTGACAGCAGACAAATTCTGTTGTGATTTATAGAATTTTCATTCCTTATGATTTAAAAACCACTTGTTAATTGTTTTAAACTTTATAAAGCAAATCAGCTTGCCATTCAACAATTCATACACATTTTTATTTCATGTCATTGATTGCAGTCCCCATAATGTAGCATCACTTATCCCATGTGTTAGTATGGGTAGACTAGAGAAACAAATTGAAGAAACTCATGTGTATGACAGAGTTTTATATAAAGGGTAATTGTACATTGAGAAAGCATCCCCTCTAGTCCAGTCCAAGCCCATATGTCTGATTCTATTCTATAAAAGTCTTTTCAGACTCAAAAAATACATGTTATGAAGCTGAATGTAGGGCAATCATAGGCCAGTAGGTAGAAAGTGTTGGGATCCAGTGGTGCTGTAAGTATATCAGTGTCAGCAGGGATCTCTACATGGTTTCTCCAGTTCCCAGGGCCTGGGTTCTATCAGCGTTGTGTCATGTGTCTTATCCTCAAGAATGTCTCACAAGAAGTAAGCAGAGAGAGTCTGTCTCCTGCCGCCAAAAATGTAATTCAGGAATTTCCAGAATTCTCAAGAGAAGGCCAGGTCCACAGAGGGCCATTGGCTATGATCCCATTGATGGACTTGACTCCACCTTCTGCTCTAAATCCTATCAAGTCCCAATTTGACACCAGATTATGTAACTATCACATTCCACTTCCTCTCTATTTTTTTGTTTTCATTCCTCTTTCTTTTCTAATGCTTCAGAGATTTATCCTTGAGTAAATTAGGCCCTTTGGCTTGAAATCGTGGATTAATCTCAGGTGCCATAGAGTTATTGTTTCTCTTGTAACACATGCATCATTTGACTAAGGAGCCTGGTAGAATAGCAGGTTAAGTGGTTGGGCTGCTTACCACAAGATCACTGACTCAAACCCACCAGTGACTCCACTAGACAAAGACGAGGCTGCCTGTTCCTATAGAAATTTACAGTCTTGGAAGCCCCCCAAAGCAGTTCTCTTTTGAGCCATTGTCCTGAGGTGAGTCCATTTCCCAACCTGCAGGGTGACATATGACAAGGGCCATAATCTCAAGGTTTATACCAGTCTTTACCTGAAGTACGTCTAGCATTTTTGTGATTTTGATTTTTGTTACACATTTTTCTCTCCTACTATTCAAGACCTTTAAGGTGATCCTTTTCAGAGCATTTGCCAATGGTAGGTGGGCACCATTTAGTTCTTCTGGTCTCAGGATGGTGGAGAATGATGTTCAAGTGGTGCATTAGTCTATTGGATGAATAGTTCCCATGTGTGTTCAATATTTATCCTCTTCATTGCTCTGGATAGGGAGAGATCAATAGCTGCACCTTAGAGGGCTGCACACAAGCTTCTTTGATTCCAGTTACTACTCACCAAAGTAGGATATAAAACATTACTTTATAGACTAGGTCTACATAGTAAATCACCAGGCCTTTCTTTCTAGTTTGTCATAGTGTGGGTGCTCCACTAAAACCACACCACCAAGGATGACCAGTTAGTATTTCAAATACTGATGGCATAGCTTCCAGAATCCTAGCAATATGCAAGCCACAAGAATACAAACTTGTAAGACAGGTAGTGAGCCAAAGATGAGATATAAGTGTCTGTGTTTTATAGGCAAAGTAAATATAGTCATAAAGATTAAAATACAAGTCCAAAGACTGCAGCTGGGTGTGCCAAAGGCAGGATTAAACCCAGAGCATGCCGAATAAAAAGCTCCCTTTCAAATAGGGATAAGATCAAGTCTGTTGGGATTCACCATTTATAAGGACTCTGAGTTTGATTTCTGGAAGCAAGATGTTTGAGATGCCAAGATTCAGCAGAGATAAATATTTGAGGACTTAATATTCTGAGAAGCATTCTCCAGAAGAGCATCACCCTTCCCTCTTGGTCCTGTTCAATCAAGACACTCAGGCTTCTAATTCTGTCTAGAATTTGCTAGGATCCTGTACTCAGGGATCCCATAACAATATATCTTCCTTTACAGAGTCATATTTGATTAGTAAATATGGCTCTGGAAAATAGAATATTACAGAAGTGGCATACAAGAAGTTGCTGAGTCAGACCATTCCACGCAGGAATAAAATTGCAGTGAGAAATAAGTGGATTGTGATTCCCCCTCTGAAGACAAAGAATGCTGGTGGCGATGACAGTGGAGAGCAGGACAGAATGGCAGGCAGGAGAGGGCAGGGCAGGACTGATGGAAACCGAATGCTAAGTGGCAGGCTCAAGCCACAGATGTGCCTCAGATATGGATCATCTAGATAACAAAGGCAAACTCATGCACCTATCATCCTATAAGTCCATGGTGAGGGATGATGATGAAGAGGACTAGGTCTGGACTGGGCCTCTAAGAAGCATTCAGGAAATATTAAATGCCTTCAGGAATTTGAAAGGAGCCATGGTGATGCTCTGGGTTAATCACTGAGCTGTTAAAATTTGGCAGTTTAAACGTACAGCTATACCAAGGGAGAGAGATGTCACAGACAGTTCCCATAAAATTACAGCTTTGGAAGCCCTATGGGATGCTAACCCACACAGGGAAACCATCACAACATGACTGCACAGTCCATTTCATCAGGACACTGATGATGCCAGTGAGCTAGCTCCCTGGCTTCTCTGACTCTCACCCCCCCTTTTTTTCCCCACGTGCCTTCCTTTGCTCCCCCTCCCCACCCAGTCTCTTGAAGTGTGTTTTTATATTTTTCCTTCTTTATGCTTTATTCAACAAATAAAACCAAGGGAGGGAGAAAGAGAGAGAGAGATCACAGTCTTGGAAACCTCACAGTTACCTTTCCCATCAGATCTAAATATTGGTAGAAGTGGTTACAAAAGGAGGAAACATCCCATTGCAATGAACGTCATTGCTTTTGCAGCATGTAGGCTAGGTTCAAACAAGTAAAAAAAGAAACCCTATAAAGCATGGGCACCGCTGTCTTTGAAGGTGTCTATGAGTTGAAATTGACTCACCAGCAGTGGTAGTTTTTTTTCCCTGAAAAATTTGAACAGAGTTCAACACTTACGGGTAGGTTCTCTTGAAACAGGCCACCCAGTTTCTCTATGCCTCTAGATTTTAAAAAATGGACAACAGTGTTCCTCTTTCTTATTTCATTAAGCTGGGAGTTGTCAATTGTTGAAACCATGCAAACTACTTCTCACGATGGCCCTGTCATATTGGACTTGAAATTGCTTTTCTTAGTTCCCATTTGATGCCATCATGTGAAAATACTACACGCTTTAAAGAACATACATTTTCATAGTTCTGGTCACCAGAAGTTGGAAATTAGGATCTGACTCTAAAGAGAGGTCCTTCTTTTTCTATTGCAGCTTTTCATAGCTAGCAATCCTTGGAACTGCAGGGCTTTAAAAGTCATTTGTCCACTTTGCTGCCATTCTCAGAGAATGTCCACTTTCTCCAGTGTTTGTGTCTGTGTGTTTGTGTCTATGCTGCTCTTTATAGAATGCAGAAGTGTTTACATTTAGGACTCACTCTCTAGCGATGTCACCCCAACTGACTGATGAATTGTATGACATTAGATTGAATTATGAAAGGTGATTACATTGTATTACATTCACAAGTACAGAGGCTAGGTTTCTTTTCTTTCTTTTTATTAAAATTTTACTTCTTTTAATAAATCATTTTATTGGGACTCTTACAGCTCTTATAACAAACCATACATCCCTTGTGTAAAGTACATTTATACATATGTTGGAATTACTCCTTTCAAGACATTTTCTTTCTACTTGAGCCCTCAATATCAGCTCCTTTCCCCCCCTCACTCCCCCACCCTCCCACTTTCATGAACCCTTTACAAATTATAAAATATTATTATTTTTGTATCTTGCACTGTCCACTGTCTCCCTTCACCCACGTTTTGGTTGTTCATCACCCTGGTATTGAGTGTGTGGGTGGGTAGGTGGGTGCTTACACATCAATTATTCTGATCAGTTCCAGAGGCTCGGTTTCTGACACATACTTTAGGGTGAACACAGCTCAATCCATAACATTGTTTCTCTAAATGGGGTTTGGGGCTTTGTAAGTGGCATAACATCTCTGGTTTTGCAGATCCAAACTAGTCCTTGATATGTTTTTAAAGAGACAGGAGTCATGCTCAAATAGTTAACTGCCAGCATCTTGGTAGGCAAGGACCACAGACATGAAAGACCTGATGTCATAGAGGTGGGTGCTAGGAGAGAAGTGGGCAACACAAAGCAGTGCAGCTATATGAAGGCCATTATTGAGCATTTTCAGGAAAGTAGATTTTGGTGAATTTGAAGGAAGACTTACTAGTAATTTGAGTTCTTTACCAATTGGATGGGCCACTTTGTGAAATAGTGAGTCCTCTGCCATTAAAGTACCATAATTACTGGACCATAAGATGCACCCAGGTTTTAGAGCAGAAAAACAAGAAAACAATTTTCTGAACCAAATAGTACCACTATACTAAAGTGTTTATTAAAATAAAGCAAAATATGGTAATATTTAACAGTGTAAACTAACAGTGGGGTTAAGAACCATCATCACTTTCATTAACAAATGAGGGGAGGTGTGTGCTGTGCCAATCATGTGACCTGACTGACATTGAGACTCCAGGAGGTGGCACTTCCCCCGAGCACACAGCACTCCACAGCATGCAAACAGAAGTGGACAGTAAGCAGGTGCATGGGATCGTGAGCAAATGTTCTGGGGTAGCACACCTTCGGGTCATAAGATTCATCCTCATTTCCCCTCTCTTTTTTGGGGAAAAGTGAGCCTTATGGTCTAACAAATATAGTATTCCTCAAGCTGAGTATTAGAAAATGAGTTTACACTAGTCTATAGTACTAGGTTAAGCTAGATGGTCCCTGAGATCTCTCAAAACTGTACAGTTCCAGGATTTCTTTTCAATTGTCTGCTCTGTTCAATTTGATCCCTTCTTAGAAAAGACTCATTTTACTGGGTAGGCAGGGGACAGTGAAAAGACACCAAGGCAAGCAAGTGAACAAACCACCCAGTCCCCAGGGAGTTCTCTCAGAGACTCCCAAAGTAAAATTAGTCCATAAAGTTTTTAATAGCTGATTTTCATTTTAAGAAATAGATTGCTAGGTCTTTCTCTTGAGATATTTTTTTCATATTTCTTGAATATTTTCTTTTAAAAATCATTTTATTGGGGGTTCGTACAACTCTTATCATAATCCATAATCATTGTGTCGAGCACATTAGTACATTTGTTACCATCATCATTTTTTTACTGGAACTGAGTATTTTTCAGTTAGCAGTAGAGTGCTTAACCATTTGTGCTATCCAGGGATGTCAAAACGAGGCAGACATGTCCCTAAGGGGGCCCATTCACTCCCTAAATATAGCATAGAGCTTTTGTGGGAGGCTCCTGGGAGTCGTGATAAGAGTTTTTCTAACTCTGTACTGTAATGTTTATGTTTCCCAAATGGCCTTTATGAGGCACATAGTAATATTCCCACTCAATGAGTGGGACAAAGAAGAGGAGAAAATGATGAGTGCAAATTGTAGGTTGCGACTTGTTGGCATGTGCGGAGGGCATTTGTTTCAAAATTTCATTCTATAGACGGTAAAACTGAGATCACATAGCCAAGCTCATGCTAAGATTGAAGCCAGGAGCAGGCTGAATCATTCTTCTGTCCTGTGTGACCCACATCTCACAGTTTGTTATTGGAGCATGGGAAGAACAATCGAGCCACGCTCTCACTGAGCTGGTCAGCTCAAAGGAGCCTTTGGAGCCCCTATGCCCAATCCTGGGCCTGTGTGGCCATAAATCCAGGTGAGTGGTGGTTTCCAGAGCCACGCAGCATTTAAGGCCCACTGAAAAAGCAGTCACAGTGGGCCAGGCTGACCACCCACCTCATTCTAGTTCTACTAATGCTGGAGAGGGTTAGAAAAGGCATACACCATGGCCTGGTCTTCAGGGATTGCTGGAGCCAATGAGGAGGTGGGGGAGGTAGCAGCAGCTGGTTTCAGGATGATCTGTCATGCTGCAGAACATTATCACTGTAATTACATTAAGAACAGGTTTTCTATTTGAAAAAGAAGACTTAAGACAAGAGGCACCTCCCGTCAAAACAATAGGCCTACTAGTTGACAACAGCTGCCACTGCATGTAAGGGTGCTGGTGCCTGGCATCGTAGCACAGGCTGGGTTTTCTGGCCCTGGCCAGGCAGTATAAGACAGAGACTTCTATTCAGCTGACCTTGAGACTGTACATAGGTATCCAACTTTCTCATATGACCAACTAACCAAAGAGACACAGACAATGACACACAGAGAGAGCAGGGAGGATGTATGTGTCCCGAGGAACTGGCCCAAACAAAAATCAAACTCACTGCCTTTGAGCCACTTCTGACTCCTAGTGACTCAGAAGTACAGACAGCAAATCTTTACGGGAGTGACATCGTTCGCCAGTGGAGGAACTGGCCAGGTGATATTAATGACAATTATACACACATGCACACCACTTATCATCAGTTTGTCTGACTTTGGAGGCTTGCATGTCACGATGATGCTAAAAGTGATAATACCAGTATTTAACATACTAGCAAGGTCATCGAGAGTAGACCAATCTGAGCAAGAAAATTAAGAAAACACAGTTAAAATATTCTCAGACATGATCTACTTCAATATATGCTATGGTTGGTTTTTGAGTTGCCTTTAGGTCATCTCCAACTCTGCTCATGGTGATCTCATGTATAAACACATCAAAAGGCTGCCTGCTTATGTACCATCTTCATCACCATTTGTGTGTTTGAATTCACTGCTATGGCCACTGTGTCCCTCCTTCTCCTTAAGGCTTCCATTATTGTCACTGTCTGCCTACATTACGAATCACCATGTCCTTCTCTAATGATTGCTCTTTATGAATAGTGTATCCAAAAGGATTCCACTATCCTTGCTTCTAAGAAACATTCTGCTTGTGTTTATTCTTGGACTGACTTGCTTATTATTCTGGTAGTCTGGCTATTCTAATGATTAAATAATATAAAATCACCAAAGTGATTCATAAGTGTTAGTTCTCTTTCAAGTATTCTACAGATTCTCTAAGGGAGGCATAAGAGGAACCACAAAATTTCCAATTCTTTCTTCTTCTTTGTTATTTATGTGTGTGTGAGAAGACCAAAAGTGAGAGTCAAGAAGCTAACTGACACAGTCATGAAGCCGAATTCTTGTCATTATCAGAAAGGCAGCTGCAAGGTGTTTATTGCTCACACTGGAGCTTTCTTTGCTGTGTTGGAGTATACCTCTCAGTTTATAGAGAAATCTTTTAGAATGTAAAATCACACCCACTCCTTGCTTACTGACAATATAAATGCCAAAGACCAGGTGATTATACAAGACACACATTATAGGAAAATGAAGCATGTGATCATGATTATAGGAAAATGAAGCATGATTACATCAGATCACAAAAACAGAGAATGACTATATCACATCCGAATAGACATCATTACTTATCTGCCAAACCACTGAGAACCCTGGCACAAAGAGTGTACGTATAGCTTTAACCATCACAGCCAGTGTTACTCTCATCTTATGACATAAGATGTCCTTCCAGAGGTGTATCAGAAAGAAACACATTGGATCGTGCATATTTATTTTACTATTGTAATAAATGCAAGGTGTCAGATAATGAGATAGTTGCTAGGCATGGAGTAGGTGTATTTGTAAAACTAGTTTTGCGCACTTGAACTTGTTGCCAGGGACAATAGAATGAAGAGGTAATTATTTTCTTTTCCTCTTATGATATCTTGGGGACAATCGACAATAGATGAACATTTTATTTAAAAGGGAGCAGTTACTTTTCTCTCATCCATAAACTTTGCTGAGGTGGCAAAAAAGGGACTCCAGCCAATGTGCAAGCGTTGCAGATACCTTGTGCTAGAATTCCACACACATCAAGCTTGTTTTATGAAATTTTCTTACCAGCTCTGAAAGAGGGAAGAGGGGGGATCCCAAATGGGCTCCTGTCCAAGAGATTTCAAATATCCAACATGACATAATATGAGTGGGGTGTTTGATTCCTCCGGGGTTTGGAGGAGGGAAATTCCTGACCCATAATTGCATTCTGACCTCCTGAAATTTACTATGCCCTTGCACTTTTCGTGGATAACACTGTTTTACCCCTTCTGACTAAAAGGCTTAGGCTTGGTAGAAGGGAGGCCAGGCCTGGCATTTCATGCTCCCCAGGCCAAGGCTTTAGGCTTCTACTCTTAACAATGCCTGCTCTCCACATTGAAGACCCACCTTGGTGCTGTTAGCTGTGCTCTGAATTTTTTTAAAAATTGCAATGAAGCAAATCAACAATCTCTGGCAAGTTAAGAGCAGCCTTGCATGCCTGAAATACAGGACCAGAATGTAAAAGTGTCTAACACAGCTTGTCGAGATGTAACAACTGAGACTTCCAAAGTCAAAATCAGTCAGACCTGGGCTGGAAAAGGAGAGAGGGCATTTCATTTTCAGACTTAGCAGTGCTTATATTTGACTAGATACATCTTTTTTCACACACACAAAATGATGCATTCATATTTGAATTGTGTATATATATTTGACTTTGTTTATATTTACTAAATTTAACTTTTCAAGTAGGACTTTCAAAGGATATCATATCTTTAGCAAGCCTTGATAATCATCTGATTAAAGCCAACATTTCAAATTAAACTAAATGAAAAATATATGTTTTCCTTAATACTGTAGAAGATTTCAATGGCTAACACCCCTGACTTCCTTAAGAAGAACACGCTCCCTGTTTCCACTTTGAGAATAATATCTCAGAAACAGGAGGCAATGGCTGATAAGACCTAGATTCTTTAATTTGGAATAATGCTTCTTTTTTTTGTCCCCTTCCTTTGTTCTTAAGTTTGTCATATGTTCCTTCTGAGTTATGAGTAAGGTTGTATTGATAGATTGAGCATATGACTGGCCTAACTTTCCATCCCATTCCCCACGTTTCCTGTCAGACTGTTTGCAATTGAAAATCCCATTGTCTTAGTGCCATTCAACGCCAACTCAAGGCAACTTCCAGGGTTTCATAAGAGAAGCACGTCTCTAGGATGTGCCATTGCTGTCACTGCAGAGAGGGACTGAACAGGATTCCCTTCCTGGGAGCGTAGTAGTTAAGCCTTTGGTTGCTCATTGAATGATTGTTGGTCAGACCCTATTCAGTGGTGCCACAGAACAAAGACCCCGTGATCTGCTTCAGTGACTATTAAACATCAAAACCCAAACTACTGCCATCCAGTGGATTCTGACTCACCACCAGCCTGGAGAGAGTTTCTGAGACGGTAAATCAGTGTGAGAGTAGGCAGTCAAAAAGCAACTGGTGGGGGGGTGTGGGAATAGGTCTGACAAACAGGGAAATGAGGGCAATAGAGCTGCCAACACAGATTCCAGGGACCATGCTCAATGGCACGGATCTAACTTTACTACAGACAGCTTTTGCAAGGCTTATGTAGGTTTCATTGACCAATCAGATAGCTTCTTTCACATACTTTCTGGTTTCCAAACATATCCTTATATGGTTATGGGATTGCAGCATGAAAAATGATTGGCCCACACTGTGGGCTATGTAAATGAAGTGTTACCGGCAGAGTTATGTAAATGAGGTAAAGCTGGTTGAGCCAGGACATCCAATTGTCTTATAAGACTATTTCATCCAACCACGTCACAGGCTCAACCCTCTAATTGCATTGTAGACACTATTGTCCAGTAGTATTACAGGAGCTTAACTGTTGCTATTGGGAAGCTAGAAGTATTCTGATAGGCTGTGTCTCAGAGTTTTAAATGGAAAGGATATCAGGTAAGCTGGTCTGGGGTCTTATTGCCTCAAGACCGGAGTTCTTTCCTGCAGTCTTGGAAGCACAGGTTCTATCTACCTAAGGATGCAGATAACCAGCAGCTTTGAGACTGCTTCAGGAGAACCAGCAGCAGCCTGCACTTTCTACAGCCTTTTCCCAGACCCACAGGTCCTACCAAGAATACCCTCACAGGGGTGAATTCCTTACTTTGGGATCACCGACCCAATGCCCAATGTGCCTCCAGGGCTCCTAGGACACCTTATGAGACACTTCTAATCTGTCACTGGGGTCCTTATGTGTTAGCAATTAACTCAGTGGCACACAGCAATAATGAAAAATGTTAGGAAAGTGTACTCCTGGCTTTTCTGAGAATCCGCTGTGAAGAATCTAACCATTAGCAGCTGTGAGCAAAATGATTGCAGCACACAGTCACTACCTCTCCAAAGACCCAAGCTCACTGCCCCCGTATCAATGTTGACTCATAGCATGCTCCTCTCGATCTCTGAGACTGTGGCTGTTTACTGCTTATGGGAGTAGAAAGCCCAGTCTTTTCCCCATGGAGCAGCTGGTGGTTTTGAATTGGGAAGAGCCTGCCCGTCGCAGGCACACACATAACCACAATACTGCAGCTCGTGAGCCCTCTGGGGCTCTTTCAGTGTGAACCTGCAGCTCTACAGTCACATTGAAACATTTGAAGGCCATTGTTTCAGATCATGGTGATTTCATTTGTTTGGAAAAACATATTCAAGGCTCTTGAGTGATTTGAAAGTTGTTAGGAGGGACAGAATTGACTTTTTGGTTGCAGGAGTTTGCTGATCCCTGCACTACACCATCAGGGATCTCAAAGATCCTCTCGAGGTAGAAGTAATCATTATGCTCTTGTCAAGACTATTCTTCCAGACATTTTAACAGGGATATAAATATTAACTCTGCTGTGCATTTTCTAGCTTTTCCACAGTTTGGTTTCTTTATACTTAATGACATACGTAGGAGCTCTTTCTATGCCAGAAATTATAAAACTTGCTTCCTTTAACATGGTAGAGATATCAAAAATAGTTTATAAAATCATTTTCTTATTGATGGATGTGTAGATGTTGTAAAGTTTTCCTACTGTAATTATTTTTTCCAGGTGAGGTCCCTAGAAGTGAAATTTCTAGGTAGAAGTATATGCATATTTTAAATTTTAATAAAAACTGCCAGCCTTATCTCCAAGAATGTTGTACCAATTTACATTCCCATCAACAGTGTTTGAGGACCTGTTTCCCTGCACCTGCACCACTGCTTTCTATTATCTTTATTTTAATATTTTATAAACTGATGAGTGAAAACGATTTCTCATTGTTCTCTTAATTCAGCTCCCAATGATTTTGAGCAATATTGTTTTTGCCCATATCTCTTTGAAATGGGATTTTTAACTTAAATTTAAGAGAAAATTTTAGATAAGAAAACAAAATGGCTGAAAATATCAACTTCTTCTTTTTCTACTGCTTCTCTTTCCCCAGGGGGTTAGGCATTGGAGCTTTGAATTTTGATGATTGTGTATACATTGCTAACTTTTGATTTTTCATATTCATGCAGTAAAAATGACATATGAGGTTAAAAAAACAGGCCTTTCTAACCCAAAACTATTCGCTTGTTCTTGCTCAGGACAAACCGATATATGTTCAAAAGTCTCCCTGTCATCAAGTCAATTTTGACTATAGGATGTGACAATATTTCCAGGTAAATAATCATGTTTCTCTCTCTCCTTTATAAGTGGGGTAGTCATTGACCTGTAAGTGGAAGTTACTTAAAAAGAGCTGACACATTGGGGATGTAAGTGAACTTTGAGTTTCCTCCTTCATTCTTCTTCCTGCGTAAAAGACAGATGTGATGACTCAAGAGCCAGCAGCCGTTTTGTGACCACGAGACAAATAGATTGCATTGCCATAGATGTAAACGATGAAGGAGAAAAACAGAAAGCACCTACATGCTTAATTCCCATGAAACTTCTGCATTCACTTAGTTTTGTTTTCCTTATAGTCTTACATTTTTTTGTTGATGCTTTTGATTCCTTACATTATGTGCAAATTTGATACGTTTTTATATCGCTTTATGAAAGACCACAACTTTGGTCCTGTTACATTTTATTTATGTTGCTTTGTGATGATAACTCATCAACCAAGAAGCCAAAATGTCCTTTCTGCAGACTCTGAGACTAAAATGTTGGTATCTGTTCCTAAGGAGAATCTCCGGTGGCGTGCCTGCTCTGTGTTGGCCTGCAATCCTCATGGCTGGCAGTTTGAAATCACCAGCAGTTCTGCGGAGAAAGACTGGGCATGTGTAAACAGACACAGTCTCCGAAACCCCCAAAAGCAGCTACCCAGTCTTATAGGGTGGCCAGGAGACCCAGAATTATATTGTGAAAAACTCCTGGTAGGGCTTAAATATATGGCTGTTAATCCAAATGCCAATCATCTAAATACACCAGCATTGACACGGGAAGATACAGCAGTGTGTTTCTGTATAGATTGTAGCCTAGGGACAGTTGTAATCTATTTTATAGGGTCATTAAGAATTGAAACCAACTTGATGGCTCAGGACAACAAAGTCATTTTAAATAGCTGACAATATTTTAAATCTCTTTGCACACTCAACATTCACATATCTATCTTTCTTAACTGCAGGTGACATCGAATAGAATCATATCATTAGTTTGTCAATTTGATTAGCTAAAATGCTACCTTATTTTTTTCATTTCTTTTAAAAATTATACTAACATAACACTATCAGCCTGTTCTATATATCTCTTTGGTGCTATCAGGAAAGCAAGCACTGAACTGCTCAGTGTAATGTCTACATTTCAAACCCATCAGCTGCTCTTCTAGAGAAAGATGACGCTATCTGCTTCAGAAAAGGTTTCCAGCCTCAGAAACACTACAAAGGTCACTGTGAGTGTGAACTGACCTCCCTGGCAGTGGGTTTGAACTTTGGCCTACTTATCATTTTTCATATTTGTGTTTTGAACTTTGACCTTTCCTTATTGTTTTTAAAGAGGTATTTATAAGTTAATGTCACATACCTTTAAATTTAATTTGTTGCAAATATTCTATCTAATTTTCACCTCTTTTATTACTTTTAGTGTATAAAAATTTATGTTTAGAAAGTTATATTTATTATTGTTTCCCCAGTGGTTCCTGATATTTCATTTTTTGAATAGAAGATTATTTTTTACTTGTCCCTAGACAAGATATCTATGTTGTCATCAAATCAATTCAGACTTATCACAACCTACCTGAGTACCCTAAATTGTTTTTAACACTCATTATTTAAAAATCACTGGAGTGCAAGAATGAATAAGACTGATTCTAAAACTGATTGTAGTACAGCTCTTCTTATGTGATTGAACTATTGAATTGTATGATATATGAATTATAGTCCAATGAGACTGTTGAAAAATAAGCTTGTATACACACCCCCAGATATACATATATATGAGTTTAATTTTGATGCATAACATATAGTTGGGTTTTCATTTGTTTTGCACAGTTTTAAGACCTCTTTAATTGAATGATTTACTGCTTCCTTATTGTCATGAAGTCTTTTTCATAATTATTAATCTGTTGCTTATTTTTAGAATATTCAGTTTCATTGGATTATCTCTTTGTTCTTGGGCAAATGTCATGTTTGTTAAATTATAACAGGTTTATAAAGAATGTCACTATGTGCAAGGTTAAGTTATCACTTAAATAAATATAATTTCCTCATAAATATGATATTTATTTTTTAGTTTTTTTGCTCTTAAATGAATGCTAGAATAATTTTTGCTAATGTGCAAAATATATAACTAAAATCATCATTTAGACTGTGTTCATCTTATGCCTTCATTTTTTTGTTGTCAAGAGCAGCATGAACAAAGATTAGAGAACGCTCAATGACATTTTCGAATGCTTGGTTTATTCTCTGAGAACATTCCTTGCAAACAGCACACATCAAACAATCTGAAGTCTTAGGGGTTAAGTAGAAGTAAAGTATAATGTAGCAACCAAGTATAATGGTATATAATCATAAAGGTTAATTCCACAAGCATTTTAAAGTTAAAAGTTCTAGTTCCCTATGACCAATGCTTTCATCAGTGTACTCACCCTGGGCACCTGATGTCTCCTGGATCCTTTGGCTTGACCAACTGACCAACTCTGAGTCCAGGTTTTATATACTGTGGTCGCAAAGTTTGGAAATTGTCATGATGTCCAGTTGCCTTGACTGCTTATCAGTCTGATGCATTCGGTGGTCAAATGCTGAGTGTTCTTTGGGCAGGAAGCCATAATCTCTTGACTTGTACAGGGAGGTTGGGTATGTACTTTTGATCATCAGCGGGAACGTGTAATCTCTTAACTTGTACAGGGAGGTGGTCGTACGTTCATTTGGTGGTCATACGTTGAATTATCTTCTGACAAGAAAGCATAATATCTTGAGGCAGAAGATCAGCCCCTCGCAAGGCAGTTGTCACAAAGTGGAGTTTCTTGTGCTTGCATCAGTTGTTGTTTTGTAAATCATCTTATTGGGGGCTTGCACAGCTCTTAACATTACCCATACTTCCATCCATTGTATATCAAACACATTTGTACATTTGTTGTGATCATCATTCTCAAAACTTTGGTTTTTACTTGAGCCTTCGGTATCAGTTCCTCATCCCCCCCCACCCACTCCCTCCCTCACAAACCCTTGATAATTTACAAAGTAGTATTATTTTGTGATATCTTACACTGTCTGTTGTCTTCCTTCACATACTTTTTTGTTGTCCATCCCCCCCAAGAAGGAGGTTATATGTAATCAGTTCCCTCTTTATATCCCACCTTCCCTCCACCTTCAAGTTATTGCCACTCTCACCATTTCTCCTGAAGGGATCATCTGTTCAAGATTCGCTGTGTTTCCGGCTTCCATCTATACTAGTGTATATCCTCTGATCTAGCCAGTTTTGTAAGGTAGAATTGGGATCATAACATTGTAGAAAAATAAACATGATTATTGCGAGTGTATAGGAAGTCTAGATTTGTCCACATTTTTCCTTTACACAGGGCCACTTACTGAACTCTAATAAATTCTAAGAGCTTTTCAATTGATTCACTGGTGTTTGCTGGAATATAATTAGATTTCAAAGCTAGGTATCCTTTAACTTGTTATAGTTTTATTAATTGCTGCTGAACTACATATCTGACTCTCTTTACGGAGCCGTACTTGAGTGATTGGGGAGAAAAACTTGTCTGGAGACAAGTTCATCCATGAAGTCTTTTCTGAGGAGAGGCAAGAATTAAATCTTGAAGCAAGAACAGGGAGTTGCAAGATAAACAAGTTGAGTTCCTTCTAGGCGAAGAAATAAAATGTTCATAAACATAAAACATGTAAAAGATAACAATGACAACTAAATAAACAACCCTCACCACCCAGCAACTGTCAGTTGTTTGTGATGACTGCTTTTGGGGTACATAAATGGAATGCAAACCTTTTGTGCATGGCATCTTTCTCAACCTTGATGGATCTTTTCCTTTTAATATCCAGCTTTTTCCATTCATCCACATACTGACTGAAAGCTGGCTATGCCAGACTTCTTGATATTTAGCCTGTTTTCTTACTTACACTCATGTCCCCAACTCTTACCTACCCTTCAATGCTCTGCTAAAGAGTATTCCTGGCCTCTCAAATAAATGAAGCAATGATTAGTAATATATCTTATGCAATTTTAGTACATCTCTCTCCTATCCTGACTATGTGCAAAAACTGCATCTCACATTCCTATCTTTTAGCATTTGGTCAATATATGTTATGTAAAAGCATTAAAGTGAATCTGGAGTTTTACTCTAGGGATGGCTTTATGCACCATTCTTATTCATGGAGGGGCATTGGTGTTCAGTGGATTATACACTGAGTTGTTAATGAAAAGATACACTGCTGTACAGGAAAAAAGTTGTGGCAGTCTGCTTCACTCTAGATTTCCAGTCTCAGAAATATGAAGGGAAAGCCCTACTCTGTACTTTAGAGTACTTGTGACTTGGAATATACTCAATGGAATTAAGTCTTCTTAAACACAAATAGAAAAACTTGAAACCATCATTTGCTGACATGTCCTTCACCTATGTCTATACACTTCTGAAGGTAATATTTCTATCTCTCTACTCATCCCTGAAGAATCGTGAACTTTTTGATTCACACACAAACCACTTCAAACCCAGTTTAGACATTCTAGAGCAGAGGTTCCCAAACTTATATGGTCTACTGTCCTCTCAAAAAAAAAAAAAAAAACATTCCTCATGACGTCCCTAGCAATGAAAATTTTTTGTACTCCAATCCAGAATCCAGGATAAAGTGTAGGTATCTGCTCTTACAATGCCCTTATATCATTCCATACACCACCAGGGGGCGGTGGCACACACTTTGGGAAAGTATGTTCTAGAGGGACTGAAATCATGTTCCTTCAAATTTTCTTTTTTTTTTAGGGGAAGAAAAGGGGCAAGATGAGGGTTGTTGAGTAGGTGAAGTGACATTTTCCAATGACATTCTTGTATGATATCCCTTGTTACTCTCAAAGAATGAGCAGGTACATTGTCATATTCCTTGGCATAAGGTTCTTCAACTTTTTCTGAATAAGTCAAGCTTCAATTTTCTTATAACTTCTTCATAATAAGTCATCATAGTTGTACTTTGTCCTGGAGGAGGTCTATCAAGGTTACTCCATTGAAATTCCCAAGAAAAATTTACCATAACCTTCTGGCCTGATCTCTTTGTCTTGAATTTAACTGGCCTAGTAGATGCCTTGGAAGTTAGTATTTTTATTGAAAAAAAATTTAAGTCATCCAAATGAAGATTAAGGGAAGAGTATTTCTGAAGGTACCTTGCTTCACCTATCTGCTGTAGGTGCATAGAAGCATAGAAGCAATACATTTTTGCTTTCTCTTTCACACGAGAGATGATGATGGTGCCGTGATTAAGATATTAGCTGTTATTAGAATAAAAATTGATAATTAAATCTCAATAGCCAATCTCCAGGAGAAAGCTTGAACACTCTGCTGCTATAAGAGTTGTCTCAGAAACCCCATGGAGCAATTCTCCTTGGGCCTGTAGAGCCACTAGAAGTCAGAATTCAGCTTGAGAGCAGTGGAGGTATTATATACACATGCCACTTTTTTTTTCTTTCAGATTTCATTATCCTCGTTGAATTCCAACTTTTATTACTCCTTGCTATTTTCCTCAAGCCTTCTTACCATGTCCTTGTTGCTTGTAGCATTTCCCATTGGCTTTTAGAAATATATCTCATCTAATTTATAAGGTAAAAAGAATCAGAAAAACGTTTTCTTGCTTTTAAAAGCATGATGGGAACACGAATTGCATATTCAGAAGACCAATAAGAAAATTTAATGAAACATCTGTGTCTAGCACAGAGGACTACTGATCACAAGGTCCCTGATACAGGCTTTGACCTTCCTTCCCTTTTCCTCTAACTTTTGACATCATGTCTGCATCTAGCATTGTCCAGGGTTGGAGTGGGAAGGCAGTGTGAAGGACATTGATCTCCCGCTGGTATGATTCATCCTCCTGTGGACTGGAACCCTCCACTCCAGGGTTGCAGAAGAGGATTGCTCTCTAGAATTTTCTTGGGGGTAATCTCTTTTAAAAACTTTTTAATGAATGGAGTGAAAGTTGACAGACCTAATTGGTCTTTTAAAATTTTTTTACTGGGGGTTCTTACAACTCTTATCAAAATCCATACAGCTATCCATTGTGTCAAGCATGTTAGTATATTTTTTGCCATAATCATTCACAAAACATTTGCTTTTTACTTGAGCACTTGGTATCAGCTTTTCTTTTTCCCTCTCCCTTCTCCCTACTCGCTCCCTCACGAACCCTTGATAATTTGTGAATTATTGTTATTTTGTCACATCTTACACTGTCCAATGTCTCCCTTCACCTACTTTTCTGTTGTCCATTCCCCAGGGAGGAGGTTATATGTAGATATTTGTAATTGGTTCACCCTTTCTACCCCACCCTCCATCCACCCTCCTGGTATCTCCACCCTCAGCACTGGTTCTGAAGGAATCACCTGCCCTGGATTTCCTGTGTTTCCAATTCCTATCTGTACCCAAATGAAGGCCAAGCATGATCGTGGGACAAGAGGAAAGTTAAAGGAAATAGAGGAAAGAAATGGGAGGCAAAGGACTTTACAGAGATATAAGTAAAGGCATGTACAAATATAAATATATTTATATATGAGAATGGGGAAATAGATCGTGTGCATATATTTATTGGTTTAGTATTAAGGTAACAGATGGACATTGGGCTTCCATAAAGTACTCCCTCAAGGCAAGAACACTTTGCTCTATTAAATAGGATGCTCACCTTCGCAACATGATTACTGAAGACAAAGCAGGTGAATAAGCAAACGTGGTGAAGAGAGGTGATAGTGTCTGGCTATCAAAAGACATAGCACTTGGAGTGTTAAAAGCTTGAAGATAAACAAGCGACTATCTAACTGAGAAGCAGTGAAGCCCACATGGAAGAAACCCCCCAGCCTATGTGATCATGAGGTGCTGAATGGATCAGGTATCAGGCATCAAAGAACAGACAATCATATTATTGTGAGTGAGGGCGTGCTACAGATTGGAGACCCAAAGCCCATCTGTAGACCACTGGACATCCCCTTACAGAAGGGTCATGGGGAGGAGATGAGCCAGTGAGGATGCAGTCTAGCAATGATGTAACATACAACTTTCCTCTAGCTCCTAAATGCCTCCCCCCCTACCCCAACTAGCAGGATCCCAAAGTTATCCTACAAATCCGGCTAATTGGTTTTTAATTCAATAATCCACACATTTTACTCGGTGACACTGATCACAGTACTCACAACATACTCACATTCTTCCTACTTCCAGTTTAAATTGGTCCATCTATCCTATCCCTTCCTGCCTTCTGTGCTTCCAAACAAAAGCCACTGCCTTCCAGTCAATTCGGACTTCCTAAGATTGCAACTCTTTTTGACAATAGAAAGTCTCCTCTTTTTCTCTTGGAGTGGCTGGCGGTTTCAAACTGCCGACCTTGTAGTTTATAGCTCAACGGTCAAAGCACGACACCCTCAGAAATCTGAGTTTTACTCCTGGGTAAATGCAGCCCTTTTGATCTGGTATGCTTTATTGCTCTGAGTGTGTACCTCTTTGCTCTTATTGTTCTCTTTATAGGTCTTCTGGCATTTGGCTGAAATTTGAGTCCTGAGTGCACTGCCTTATTCTTTTGGTCTTAAGGTCATGGAGGCTGAGGTTCAGGCAGTCCATTAGTCCCCTTGGACTAACAGTTGCTCAGCATCTTTGATTTTCTTCACTCTTCTTTGCTTTGATGGGGAAGTGACAGATAGCTCATCCATGGCTCCTAGAAAGCTTTCAAACTGAAGTTGCTACTCACCAAAGTAGGATGTAGACCTCTTTGTGTCTTTATGGACTGCATTATGTCTTACCTGTAATTTTAATGAAGTTAGATCACCCAGTCATTCTTCTGTAGCACTGATAGGTTCATTTGAACTGCCAAAGTTTAGCAACCTTTGTATCACCTAATGGTCATAGTACAAGTAGATGGTTTTAAAGAACAAAGATATTATATTCTCACAGTTCAGGAGACTAGAAATTCATATTCAGGGCACTGAAAAGAAGGTAAGACTCCCTCTACTGACTTTAGGAGATGCAGGATAAGATCTTGTATTGCCTTTAAACCCTGCTGTTCCTCAGTTCTAGAGTATCTCGGTTTATATTTGCTTGTCCTGTGTCTCATCTCCTCTTTTTATTTCTCAAAAGAGATTAGGTTTAAGAGGAATACACACTGATATGACTTTGAATAATATGGCAAATATGATTACAAACACAAGCTAGGAGAGAAGATTACAAAATACATCGGGGTTGGGGCACACACAATTCTATCTAAAGTGGAGGGGGAGGTGTTTTAATGAGGTTTTCTTTAGGAGACCTTTCATATCAGTCTTGACACATACATGAAATAATGAGTAATAAAGTCACATCAGGAAGCATAAGAATGGAGAAGATGACAGACCTAGCACTGCCTCATAGTCATATTCATATTTTTCCTTAATAAAAGAATAAATATAATCAAAATTAAATCCATTGCCATCAAGTTGATTCCAACTTGTCATCCCTATAGGAAAGTGTAGCACCATCTTATAGAGTTTCCCAGGCATCAAACCTTTATGGAAACTGATTGCTACAACCTTCTTTCATGGAGCAACTGATGAATTAGAATAGCCAACACTTTACCCACTGTGCTACTATGGATATTTACAAAGAAATAAAGTGAAAATTGGTGCTATATTGTTGTAGTTCTTATCATCAAGTTGATCTCCAGCACAAGGTGGACAAGATTAGTTCAAAAGAGAAGAAATAAATCAAGTAGCTGCCATTGCCACTCATTGCCAAAAAAACTTTGGGATGGATATGGGTCTGAGTCTGACATTCTTTTTGGAATTCAACCAAATAGAGCTGATCCTGTCTTGATGTTACATAATTCTCCTTGGAATTCTCCTTGGAAGATAGAGAAGGCTGGGGAGCCCTCTGGTTTGGAGGGTTGACATAAAAGACTAACTGAGTAGAGTGGAAACAGAGTGAGGTGACCCTATGCAGGTGGGACTGTAGAGACTGAGTGCAAAATCATGTCCCTGGAGGAGCACTAAAACATAAATGGAATAAAATCTGTACTCAGCTTTCAGGCATGAAGAAGGGTCCTTTGTTAGTTACATAATCTGCTGTCAACTTGAGACTATTAAGAGTGAAGGGGTGGAGTTTAGCCTTTCAATCAGTTTGCAGCCTGATGACCTCATTTGGAGATAGATAAGGAGACAGAGAGCTGACTGGAGGCCAGACTTTCTCTCTGCTTGATCTCCCTGAGAGACATTCCTGTTGACAAACCACATGGAGCTATGCTGATGGCATCCAGAACCTTGGAGCTGGAGGAGCCACATGGAGACCCATGGCAGTGCGAAGCTGATTCCACTGCCACTGAATCCACAAGGATTTTCACCCACTGGCCTGTGATCTTCCTGTACTGGGTGCCATTGAACGTGTTGAATAATTCTGAAGAAGAAATCACAGACTGGTAACAGACATATGGACTAATATTGGACTTATGAATCTAGACTGGACTGGTTTTTTTTAAATATATAATTACTCTTTGATATAAAACTCTCTCTTAAACACATATGAGTGTCTATAAATTTGTTTTTCTAGTCCACCCAGACTCAGTTCCTCAATAAAGGTTGATCAGAAGCAGAATAAGAGGTGAAGAGCATGGTAGAGATAAAGTCTGTGTGGTGGGGCTTCATATGACGCTAATCACCCCCCACTCTAACTCCTTCTTGATGCCTATAGACCGCTCCCTTTAAGACTGCTTGTTGGGTAGAAGAATCTGCTTGCTGTTCTAGCAAGATTGATAGGTTTGTTCTTTAATTCTTTGCCAGGTACTTAATGAAGATATGAAGCCATTTGCACCCACTACTATGTGCAGAGAATATGCTATTTGGATGACATGGCTGACACATAAGTTCACGCTACCAGACTGGCTTGATATTAAATTGAGAGCATAAAATTCAAAAAAACAAGAAGGCATCAATGAGGAATCAAGTGCTTCCCTGTTTATATTCAGTTTTACCAAACAAAGTCATCTGGGTTCCACTCTGGAGGCCTGGTGCTGAGCCACGCATCTGAAAACCTAGGGTGGGTTTTCCTGAGATCACCACAAAAGGAGTAAACTGATAATCTAGAAGTAATAGAAGAGAAAAGAATGCTACGAAAGGAAGACACATGTTCTTATAAAGCCTAACCAGGATCTGGAGAAGGAACACCCAGTCTTAGACTTCAAAAACTATGACCACAACCTCACACTTCATGTACTAATACCAACAAGAATTGCCAACAGCTATTGCATGCTTATTTCATACCAGAAACTCTTCTGAGTACTTTCCTCATGCAAACATGATTTTTCTTGATAAAGTATCTAAATGACAGTAATTTTTTATTATTAAATCACTTTATTGGGGGCTCATACAACTATTATCACAAATCACATACATCCTTTTGTAGATTTGTTTCCCTCATCATTCTCAAAACACCTGCTTTCCACTTGAGCCCCTGGTATTTGCTTCTGATTTGCCACCTCCTTCCCTGCTCCACCTCCCCCATGAACCCTTGATAATTTATAAATTATTATAATTTTCTTATATCTTACACCATCCAATATCTCCCTTCACCCACTTCATTGCTGTCCATCCACCAGGGAGGAGGTTATATGTACATCCTTGCAATCTGTTCTCCCTTTCTACCCCAGTTCCCTTCCACCCGCCCGCTATCGCCCTTCTAACCACTGGCCCTGAGGGGTTCTTCTGCCTTGGATTCCCTGTGTTTCCAGTTTGTATCTGTACCAGTGTACATCCCCTGGTTTAGCCAGGTTTAAAAAGTAGAATTGGGATCAGATAGTGCGTGGGGGGAGGGAAGGAATCATTTAAGAACTAGAGGAACAATTTATGTTTCATCATTGCTACAATGTACCTGACTGGCTCATCTCCTCCCTGAGGAAATTTTCAGTTGCCTATATATGGGCTTTGGGTCCCCACTCTGCACTCCTCCTCATTCACAATGATCTGATTTTTTGTTCTTTGATCCCTTATAGCTGATCTCCTCAATACCTAGTGATCACCCAGGCTGCTATGCTTTTTCCATGTGGGCTTTGTTGTTATTCTCAGCTAGATGGCCACTTATTTATCTTCAAGATTTTAAGTTCCCAGACTCTGTATCCCTTAATATTGGACACCATCAGTTTTCTTCACCACTCTGCTTTTACACCCACTCTTAAACTACTTATTATTACTCTACCTACAGGTAAGAAACTGAAGCATGCGGAGGTTAAAAGGTATGCCCAAGATTATGAAACTGGAAAAGGTTAGAGCCAGAATCAAGTGTTGTACTAGAACTTTCACAGATATATTTTGTTTAAACAATCTTAGAAGAAAAGTAGTAGCATTATGCTTATTAACAGAAAGACAAATCTAGATGTAGAGATATTATGTAAACTGCCTGAGGTAAAGTGGTAAATGGGGGTGAAAGCAGATCAAAATTGGGCCTGTTTTCCCATTTCACATCAGATAGGTCTCCATCTTTGTATTCTGGACAAAATTAAAGCCTGCATCTCATCAGATGCAGAGACAATCAGATGAGACCACATTGGGGGACACTCAGCAAATGACCAATGTGGGCTCTTTGGACGTGTCATTGTCATGAATAACGAAGAGGTCTGGGGAAATTTCCCCATTAAAGGAGGTCGGAGACATATGTTAGATAGAAGCAAGGCGTAAATTTGGATTGCTTCCTAAATTTTAAAAGCCCACGCCCCACATATCAAGAACACTGTTGGAACATTTGGACTGTACATGATAGCATATTGTTGTCTTAATGGAATCCTTGGTGGTACAGAGGGTTAAAGAACTTGGCTTGTAAACAAAAGATTGAAAGTTAAAGTTCATCCAGAGGTACCGCAGAAGAAAAATATAGTAATATACTTCTGAAAAAAAATCAGCAATGTCCTGTTTACATCATGGGCACTTTGGTTTGCTAATCTCACAATCAGCTAATCTTGACTCCACCAGTTCACAATCAACACCCATAGGAGCAATTTTAATTTATTCTGTAGGTTCAGCTTGAGTAGGAATCAACTCCACTGTTGTGGGTTGTGGGGTATTGCAAACCCTCTGGAATGCATTTCTATTCTGATGCACACAGGGAACTATGAGTCTGAGAGCTCCACAGCAATTGGTTACTGACTTTTAGTATTAATTAAATTTTCTGAGTATCATGTCTATATTGTGGTCTTATTAAAGAATATTCTTCTCTGTAGAAGATATATCATGAAGCATTTAGAAATTGAGTATCATGGTATACACTACATTTCAATGACTCGGTAAAAATGTGTGTCTGAATATATATATTTATTTAATATCCATTTAAGTGAATATATAAATATATATATGTATATACTTATAAATACACACATCTTTGCATTTATATATCTGAAGGAGGGAGAGAGTTTGTGAGCAATTATGTTACAGTTTTGATCATCACTAAATTTAGGCAAATGGTTTAAGTGTTAATTGCACTATCTTAGTGACTTTTCTTTATTTTCACAGTATGAAATTTGGGTTAAAGATATTTGCATTTCTCTCACTCTTCAACCCTGTTTTGGGGTTATTAATATCTAATACTTCCCCAAACTTTATATTGATGATCTGAGTATACTAATTATAATTAACCATTTGTTATACATTGATGGCTTTTTTGTTGTCTTAATATTGGAAGTTATGTCATTGGTATTTCAAATACCAGTGGGGTTATACAAGGTGAACTGTTTTCCACAAAGTTCTCAGACTGAAAAGAGATTATTAAGGATGAACAGACCATTCACTTCTGAGGAATTAGCCACTGAGAATCTTATGAATAGCATCAGAACACTCATTTACTACAAACCTCAAGAATAACCTTGGATCATTATCAGTTAGATAATGAAGCCCCTCATTCTGTAGGCACTCAAAATGTGGCTAAGGAAGAGCGACCTCCCAAGGTAGTGTTGATCACAACGATGTAGATGAGCTAAAGCTTTGCAAATCTTCATTTGCTCATGTGGCACAACTCAAAGGGAGAAGAAACAGCTGCAAGCATCTTTTGTTTTGCTTTCGGGGCATCACTGTCCTCTGGTGGTGGGATTAGGAGGCCCAGCCTTGCTGCTGGATTTGAACCTCCAACTCAGTGGGCCGCAGTCCCGCGCACAACCACTATGCCACCGGAGCTCAGCCCTCAAGCATCTTTCAAAAATTGGACTGTATTATACATGAATCTAGGAAAATGAGAAGCCATCAAAAATGAAAAATACACATAAAAATCAATATACTTTGCATTAGTGAGTTGAAATGGATTGCTATTGGCCATTTTGAATAAAACAATGATCTGGTTTACTATGCCATTAACTAAAAATTGAAGAGGAATAGAGTCCCATTTATCATCAAAGATTGGTGAAGTATTGGTAAGTGCACAGAGAAGGTCATGCTACATGAATGCCCTATACGCTCCATCAATATATGTATTATTCTGGCAAATTTGTGATGAACATTATGTTGTATTTAGTTTCTATTTGTTCATATCAGTGTGTATCTCAGTGGTGCTATGTCATTAGAGGTAACCCTCTGCAAGTTGTGTTATGCTTTTATGTTTTTCAGAATATGAAACACAGGATTGATGAACCTTATAGTGGCAGCAAGTAAATAAGGTTTTCAGCCTGTGGGAAGTACAGTGGTGGTCTGGGGGAAGGGATCAAAGGGAGACAAGGTGAAGGAATATAGGAAGAAAAAGGATGCTTCTAATCTGATTGTGGTAGCAATAGTTCGTTTGTTTGACATGATTGAATTATGGAATGATATGCTATAGTATTAACTCCCAATTAATATTTAAAATAAGTAAATAAATGAAACTATGCATATGAAAAATGAGCAAAAGGACATTTCAGCATTTGTCTTGAAGTGCAATGCTGTCTGGGATTACTGTTTTTATTAGTTGCCAGTGACTCCATTCTAATTCATAGACATGCTCTTCACAAGAGAACAAAGCCGGCCAGGTGCCGCACAATCCTCTTACTTGTTCTCATGCTTAACCCGTCAGTGCAACCTCAATACTAATCCATCACTTCAAGGGCATTTTTCATTGCCTAGCCAATTTTCCAAGCATGATTCTCTTCTCCAGCCATTGGTCTCCTGATAATATGTCCAAAGTATGTCTCACCATCTTTTCCTCTACAAAGAACTGTTTCCATGACTGATCTCTTTGAGAATTTTTTTTGATTTTTTATTTGGCAGTCTATGGTACTTTCAATATCCCTTACCCACATGATAATTAAAATATATTAATTTATTATTGGCCTTCCTTATTAAATGTCCCATTTCACATCCATACGTGGAAGTTGAAAATGCCATGGCTTAGGTCAGGTGTAACTTAGTCCTCAAAGTAAGATTTTGATTTCATCACTTTAAAAATGCCGTGTGCCGTAGATTTACCTAAAGTCTTTGGTCTCTTGACAGCTGCTTCCATAAGCATGATTGTGGATCCCAGCAAGATGGAATGCTTGATAACTTCCATCTTTTCTCTGTTACCATCTTGTTACCTACTTGTCCCGTTGTGAGGAATTTGGTCTTCTGGATTTAAGTTATTCCCCATACAGAAGACTGCGATATTTGGTCTTCGTCAGGAAGTGCTTCAAGTGCTCCTCACTCTCAGTCATTAAAGATTCTTAATAAACCTTCCTCCAATAATTCTTCATAAATCCAGCTTCTGTTTTCTCAGCTCACACGTGAATAAGTATGATGAGAGCATACAGCACTGACATGCACCTTTCTTGATTTCAAACCATGATTTCCCTTGTTCTGGTCACACAATTGCCTCTTGATTCATGTAAAATTTCCACATGTGTATAAGTAAGTGTTCTGGAATTCTTTTGTATCTAAAGGTTATCCATAGTTTTCTTTCCTTTTGTTTGTTTTATTTTGTTTTGTTTTTTTTTGGCATCACTGCCCTCTGGTGGTGGGAGTAGGAGGCCCAGCCTTTGCTCCTGTAGAGCCACTGCTGGAATTGAACCTCCATCCCAGTGGGCCGCAGTCCTGCGCACAACCACTACGCCATCGGGGTTCAGCCCATAGTTTTCTATTATCCACACTATACACATGAATTGTCCAGATATGCAAAATAGGTAAAATTAAAATGGACCACATCTGTGGGAAGTTCAATGTCAGCAGCTAAAATCAGGCTAGGAGTTGACTGTAAAAGATGGCATCCATTACTCAAAATCTGTTAAGTTCAAGTTGAAGTTGAAGAAAATTGAAACAAGTTCATGCAAGCTAATATAAACTCGGTCTGTGATGTGATATCTATATCAAAAATCCAATCAATATAACTGTTAATTGCATAATTAATATTTAAATTAACAATTAATATATCCAAAATCCTATTTATATATCTGCTATTCAAAGCCACATACCAACAATAAAGCTGATGATGAAGAAATTGAAGAATTTTACCAACTTCTTCAGTCTGAAATTGATCAAACATGAAATCAAGATTCATTGATAATTATTAGACATTGGGCTAAGAAACTTGGCAAAAAAGGAGAAATTTTAGGTGGAAAATATGGCCTTAATAATATAAATGAAGCTAAAATGCCCTGATAGAATTTTGCAAGACCAGCAACTGCTTTATTACAAATGCTTCTATTGCACAGCAACATGAATGGCAACTATACATGTAGATTTCTCCAGATGGAATAAATAGAAACAAAATTGACTACATTTATGGGAAGAAACATTGGAGAAACTCAATTGCAGTAGCAAAAATGAGGCCAAGGGAATGACTGTGCAATAGATGATCAATTGTACAAATGTAAGTTCAAGTTGAAGTTAAAGAACATTTTTATCAAGTTCATGAGAGCCAAAATACAACCTTGAGCATATCCCACCTGAATTTTGATAGCGTCTCAAGAAAAAGCTTGACTCATTGAATACTACTGACAGAAGGCTCAAGAGTTGTGGGTGACATCAAGAAACATATATGGGAAGAAAACATAAGGCCATTTAAAAAGACAGGCAAGAAAGAGATGTTCAAAGAGACTTTGAAATTTGCTCTTGATCATAGAAGAGTTACAGCAAATGGAAGAAATGATGAAACTGAACAGAAAACGTAAAAAGGCAAGTTGAGAAGACAACATATTATAATGTACAAATGTCTAGAGTTAGAGAACCAAAAATGACAAATATACTCAGTATATCTGAAGGCGAAAGCACAAGCACTGAAGAAACAACTTAAGCTTTAAGTTGCCACATTGTGAGTTTCTATGGGAAAAATATTGACTGATACAGGATGCTTCCAGAGAAGATGGAAGGAGTTCACAGAGTCACTGTACCACAGAGAACTCGTCAACACTCAACCATGTTCAACTGAAGGAAAGAGACCAAACTGTGCAAAAAAATAAGGCTCCAGAAATTGGTGGACAACCTATTTTGATGTTCCACACACTGAAGAAGCAATGAAAACACTCAATCACCCATGCCAAGAAATTTGGAAGACAGCTATCTGGCAATAGACTGGAAGAGATCTATATTTCTGCCCATTCTAAAGGAAAGTAACCCAGCAGGATGAGGAAATTATTGAACAAAATAATGCCACATTAATTTCAAGTAAAATATTAGTATCAAGTAAAGTTATGCTCAACATTATTCAACAATGATTGCAGACATACATGAATAGGGAGCTGATAGAACTTTAACACAGAAGGGGATGTGAAACAAGAATTATCATTACTGACTTCAGATAGCTCTTGACTGAAAACAGAGAGATCTCTCTCTCTCACACACACACACACACACACACACACACACTCAAAGGAGGGCAAAAGAGGTACTTATACCAAGGATTCAAGGAGAAAATATTTGGAAATGATGATGGCAGCATGTGTACAAATATGTTTGATACAAATGATGTATTGAATATTCTAAGAGCTATAAGAGCCCGTAATAAAATTATTAGAAAAAATAAAAACAGAAATGAATTTTTTAAAAAAGAAAGCAGAGGACACTGGAAAGATGTTTGCATGTGCTTTCTTGACAATGGAAAGGCAATAGATTGTGGTTCCTAACAAATTATGCGTAGCACTGAGAATGACAGGAATTCCGGAACATCTCACTATACTCATATGGAACGAGTTGTTTGAACATGCCAAGAGATGACTATATGGTTTGTAATAAGGAAGGTGTGTGTGTGTGTGTGTGTGTGTGTGAACTCTATCCTCTCACTGTACTTATACAATCTGTATGCTGAGCGAATTATCAGAGAAGCTGCAAGAAGAACGCAGCACTAAGATTGGAGAAAGCTTTTTAAGAACCTGTAACCTCCTCCCTGGGGTACTGACAACAGAGAATTGGGTGAAGAGAGAGATCAGACAGTGTTTAATATGAAAAAATAATAATTTTTTGTAAGTTATCAAGGGAGGGGTAATGGGGAGGGAGTGGGAAAAGGAGGAGCTAATATCAAAGGCTTAAGCAGAAAGAAAATGTTTTGAGAATGATGATGGCAACAAATATGCTTTACATACAATGGATGATGTGTAAGAATTGTGTGATTCCCCCAATAAAATGATTTTTAAAAGAAAGAACATGTGTTATGCAGATGACACAACTGTGTTTGCTGAAAGTGAGGACTTGAAGCATTTTCTGATTAAGATCAAGGATTACTGCCTTTAGAATGATTACAACTGAATGTAAAGAAAACATAAATCCCAGTACTGACAATTCCAGGGGGACATGGGAGAGATAGAGATGGGAGAAAGAAAGTAGGTGTTAATAAAACCAAGGACAAGTGAAAAACAATGATCCAAAGTTGAGGAGGCTGTAGGAGGCCTGGTAGGGTTTGATCAAGGGCAATGTAACTGAGAGGAATTACTAAAATCCAAATGAAGCCTGAACATGATAGTGGGACAAGAAGAAAGTAAAAGGAAATAGAGGGAAAAATTGGAGGCTAAGGGCATTTATAGAGGTCTAAATATAGGCATATACATATGTAAATATATATGTACATGATGGGGAAATAGATCTATATGCATATATTTATAGGTTTAGTATTATGATAGCATATGGTCATTGGACCTCTACTCAAGTATTCTCTCAACGCAAGAACACTTGGTTCTTTTAGACTAACATTGCATGAGGCTCACCTTCCTGACATGATCACTGAAGACAAAATGGACAAATGGGGGCATAAACAAATGTGGTGACGAAAGTTGATCGTGCCAGTGCCTAGCTATAAAAAGATATAAAAAGTGTCTTAAAGTCTTGAAGATAAACAAGAGGTCTAGTTCTCTAGCTCAGAGCAAGAAAGCCCATATAGAAGAAGCATACCAGGCTGTATAATCATGAAATGTTGATAGGATCAGGTATCAGGCATCAAAGAACAAAAAGTCATATCACTGTGAATGTGGAGGGAGGGATGCATAGTGGAGAACCAAAACACATCTGTAGACAATAGAACATCCCCTTACATAGGGTCTTAGGAGAAGATGAGCCAGTCCGTCTGCAGTATAACAATGAAGAAACATATAGCTTACCTCTCAATCTTTAATGCACCCTCATCCCCTACTACCATGATCCAAATTCTACCTTACAAATCTGGCTAGATCAGAGTATGTACCCTGGTAAAGATCAGAGCTAGAAAAACAGGGAATTCAGGATATATAAACCCCTTGGGACCGCTAATGACAGTAGCAATACCAGGAGGGTCAGAGGAAGGTAGGGGAGAAAGGGGGAAGCGATCATAATGATCTACATGTAAGCCCCTCCCTGAGGGACAAACAACAGAAAAGTAAGTGGACAGAGATATAAGACAAGAAAAAAATAATAATTTATTATTTATCGAGAATTCATGAGGGATTGTGGGAGGGGGGGAACCACAACCAATGTTTATGGAAGCAGCTGCCAAGAAACCAAACACTGACATTGGGTAGCAATCTTCTTAAAGTGTTGAAGAGCAAGGATGTCATTTTGAGAGCTAAATCATGTCTGACCTAACCTGTGGTCTTTTTAATTGCCTGTATGCATGTGAAAGTTGGATATTGAATAAAGAAGAACAAAGAAGAATAGACATATTTGAATATTAGTGCTGAATTTGAGTATGACATACTACCATAAGAAAAAAAATCTCTCTTGAATGAGGTACAGACAGCATGCTCCTTAGAGACAAACTTGGTAAAACTTTATCTCATGTACTTTTGACATGTTATCAGGAGAGAATAGCCCCTGGAAAAGGACATCATACTTAATAAATAGAAGGGCAGCTAAAAAGAGGAAAAGCCTTGAAGAGAAGGATTTGGACAGTGCCTGCAAAAATAGCCTCAACATTTCAACAATGTAAGAATAATGTGAGACTAAGCAGTGCCTCATCCTGTTGAATATCATGTCACTATGAGTCAGAACTGACTCAATGCCATCTAATAAGAACAATAACCATGATAGTCACTATATATGATTTAATGTGTACTGGACCACTCCATCAGTTTTTGAGTAGGCATATATCTCTGGACCCCAGAATTAATTTTATGAATTAAATGAAGTTCCTGATGAAACAGAGATTAACAAGACAGATAATAGTCAGAAGAATAAATGTTCAATATAATTCTAACAAGAGACAAAATTAGGTAAAGTTTAGAGGATCATGAAAAAGGGGATATTAGAGTGTTGCTTTGTGTTTCCAAGACAGGTCAGACTCATAGCAAGCCTTTGTATAATAGAATGAAACACTACCTGGTCCTGTGTCATACTCACTATATTGCTATATTTGATACCATTATTTGCAACCACTTTGTCACCTAATCATGTTGAATTGAAGGCTTTCTTAGGTGTGTAACTATTTATATAATGACCATTCAAAAGAGTTTATTCTTTGGTTGAATGAGGGAGCATGTCCAGGCCAGGTGTGAATGATCATGTTCCATGCAGACTGAGCCATGCTGGGATACATGATGGACAGCAAACTAAGTGCTTCACATCTCATTGAATCTTACTGCGATCTTTCCCTTGTCCCTGTTTCTTTGGGTTTATTTTTCAAAATGGGTAGCTCACTTCAGCAAGAGTTCTATGGAAAACCCATAAGTTATTTCTTATGGTGCAACCTTTTATATTTCAGGACATGTAGGCAAAGAAATACTTGTGTGTATCGGGGAGACACTCAGGTTAAAGAAATGCCAATATTTCTCTTCTTTGTAAAACTCAATCTAGACCCTGGGAAAGATGGCGACCAGTTAGGGAGTTCACACCCAGAGCTCCTGGAGATTGATGAGTGGGGGAGATTTGGGGCTGGGTGGGGCTGTCGAATTGGTTTGTTAACTCCCAAGAAAGTTCAGAGCACTCCTCTGAACCAGAAGCAGGTGTGAACTGCACAACCGCACTGCCAGCACTCTGCACGGATGCTTGCACCCCCCACGGATGCCAGCAATCCCTACAGATGCAAATCACCAGCAAGTCCTCCCAACTCCAGGGTACTGGGGGTCTCATGGAGATACTGCATGCAGACCCTCACTGCTGCTCCTCACTCCCAGAGATTCATGTCCTGAGTGGAGCAGCGGACCAGCCCCTCTCCCAATCAGGAGACCCACACTGCCCAGGCGTGCCATAAAGCAGCCAGAGGCCTTTTGCCCCACTGCCTGCTTTTGTGCCCAGTGCCAGTAAGCCCCTTCCTAGCCAGGTGTCTGCCCCTAAATACCACACACGCTCAGAGAGTGCCAAACAGCCACTACACTTAGGACCTGCCAGGCAGCAGACACAACTGTGGCAGATCCTGCTCCAGGTTTGCAGCAGGCTCCCAGCATTAGGAGTTAGTCCAAGGCACCTTCTCATCTTCCAGCTCAATCCCACCCTTCCCTCTATGCGCTTAGTGAGTGGTGAATCTCAGTGGCAGGTCTCCCCTCCCTTCCCACCTGTGGGAAGTGTCCCTAGCCAGGATTAGAGCACCTAATCCCCAACCCATCCCCTAAACCCACTCCCCTGCACTCGGTCAACACATTCTATCAGACACACTGTTGCTCAGCGGCAACAGTTCTCAAAGAGACCTGAGGGAAGCTGTAGCACAAAACATAGGAGAAGATGAAGGGAACCACAGCAGGACAAAGGGGAAACACAACCCCTCAAGGCAGTGGGCTAAAGGCAGCCTACAGAAAATCCATCACCAGTCTCCCAAAGAGAGAGCCCAGAACCCTGAGACACCAGGTGAAATGCCACCTAGTTTTAATAAACCAAACAAAAAACAACAAGCTGCTTCCACAGCGTCAACAAGAAAAAAGAAAAAAAAAAACAAAACAATGTATGACCAGCTGGACCTAACAGCAATCACCGAAAATGTGGATGCTGATCAACCACAGAAAGAAATCTTCAGAATATTGCTAAGTCATATACAGGACATGAGTGATGCACTACAGAAGAAGGAAGAATTGATAAGCGAGATAAAGACCATGCACCAAATGGAAATATAAGAACTAAGGGGTGAGCTAACAAAAACTAATAATAAACTTTCAGATTTCTCCCAGAGAATGGAGAAGGCAGAGAACAGATCCAAGACCTAGAGAACTTGCAAGCAAAAATTAATAAACATGAGAAAAAGTCTAGCAAGTCTGTCAGAGAAGCAGAAGAAAACATCAGAAGTTTGTCTGATGCTATGACAAGAAACAGGACATATAACATAGAATTATCTGTCTACCAGAGTAAGGTGAAAAAAGGAAAGCAACATCCAAAAAAGTGATGAAATGCTTAGAGGAACACTTTCCTAGCTTAATGAATGAAAACCAGACAACCATCTAGGAGGCCAAAAGAATGCCAGCTGGACTGAACCCTAAGAAGAAAACACCAAGACATATCATTGTTAAACTATCCAGGTACGAGGAAAAGGAGAAAATTATGAAAGCAGCTAGGGAAAAACTGGCAATCACATATAAAAGTAAGCAGATAAAAATATGCTCAGACCTATCAATGGAAACTATGAAGAAGAGGAGAGTGGAACAGCATATTCCAAAAATTGGAGGAAAACCATGCAAACCCAAGAATACGCTATCCAACCAAATTATCTATCAAAATTGATGGAGAAGTGAGAGTCTTTCCAGACAAGGAAAAGCTCAAAAATTTATTATAAAAGGAACCCACCCCTACAAAAGATCCTCATGAACCCATGGGGGGGGGGGCAAAAGTACAACAATCACAAGAGACTGCCACACAGAAGGACTCTACACAGATACCATCAAAGGGTTAACAGTCCCCAATATAACTCTGACTAAGTGATGGACAAAAGGCAAGAATGAACCACAAACACAGGGCTGAGCTCTGGTGGTGTAAGTGGTTGAGTGCGGGACTGCGGCCCATGGACTTTGCAGTTCAAATCTAGTGGCCGCTCGCAGGAGCAGCACGGGGTAGCGCCCACGACCACCAGAGGTAGTGATGCCCCAAAACAAAAAAAAGAAAAGAAAACAACCACGAACACACATGGGCACAACCCTTGGATATAGGAAAACACCCAATACAAGAGCAATAAAATGGCAACACAAAGTGCACCGATAGATGTAGTATTCCTGAATATCAATAGGTTGAATTCAGGTCTTAAGAGACAGAGATTAATAGACTGGCTTAGGAAACACAACTCTTCAATCATCTGCCAACAGGAGACACATCTTAAAACCACAGAAAAAATATGTTGAGCATCAAAGGTTGGAGTAAAACATACCAGTCAAACATCAATTCAAAAAAAGCATGTGTGTCAGTCTGGGTAGACTAGAGGAATAAATTTCATAGACACACATACAGATATAGGGAAAAGGTTTATGTATAAGAGGAAGAAGACATTGAGCCCAGTCCAGTTCAAAGTCATAAGTCTGATATTAACCCATATGCCCGAAATCAATCTATAAAGTCTCCTTCCGACTCACAAAGTCATAGGTCAATGGGTGCAGAATCCCGGCGCTGGCAGGGGTCTCCACATGGCTCCTCACTTCCAGAGCTCAGGATCCATCAACAGCATCCCGTGGTGGCAGAAGCAACTCATCACTGGGAGAGGTCTCCATGTGGCTGCCCCAGCTTCAGAAGTCTGGCTCCATCAAGGCAAAGCCGTGTGGTCTCTCTGCCAGCTCCTCCAGCTTCTCGGATGCTGCCATCTTGTGCTGTCCATTATTCATTGTCTCTCAGACTAACTTTCAACAACTGGGGAAGATAGCTTCTCATCTTCACGAAGGAAATATCGCGAGATTTCCCAGATGTATCAGGAGAAAGTTATGCTCACACAGAGGCCTCATTGGCTGCTCAATGGCTATCTCCAGATTAACAGGCTCGACTCCACCTCTACATTTCAATCATAAAATTAACATAAGCACATGACTTCCACAGCATGTGTAGCAATCCTAATCTTAGATAAAATTGACTTCATGGTGCAAACCATAAAAAGAGGAAAGGAGGGACACTATATAATGTTCAAGGGAAGGTTAGACAATGAACCAATAAACATTTTAAACACATATTCCCCAAATGAGAGACCCACTGAATACATAAACCAAACACTTCAAAAGATGAAAAAAGAAATCACAGCCTCAACAATTATAGTGAGTGACTTCAATATACCACTCTCTGGGTGTGGTAGACATGTACTCGTGTGCCAATTTCATGATTGGAAGTCTAGGGTTGGAGTCTAGCCTGTCAATCTAGAGATAGTCAATGAGGTCTTTGTGTGGGCATGGCGTGCTCTTGAGAATTCTGGGAAGTCTTGTGATATTTCCCAATTAGAGAAGAGAGACTTGACAGACTCTCTACTGACAAGATGAGATGGCAGCATGCTGATGGATCATGATTTCGGGAGACTGGAGGGGATGGAGGAGAAGTCACATGGGCTTTCCCTGATTTGGGACCAGAGAAGCCACAGAAACCCCTGCCAGTGCTGAAATGCTACTACTGCCAATGAATACTGCTGATGGACCCGGATTCTTGGAAATGAGGAGCCAAGGGGAGACCTGTGCCAGCACCATGACGCTCCTACCTCAGCTGGATACACAAGACTCTGCACCCACTAGCCTGTGATTGTCCTGGTGTCTTGGCACTTGCTTCGTAAATTGGAAGGAGACTTTCTAGACTGGTATCAGACATATGGGCTAATATCAGACTTACGACTTTGGGCTGAACTGGATTGGGATGGTTTCTCACTGTTCCATTCCTGTTGTATATAAACCTTTCCCTTATATCCATATGTGTGTTTATGAATTTGTTTCTCTTGTCTACCTGGACTAACACAAAGAGAAAGATCACAGGGAAAGAAACTCAACAAGAAGGCTAGAGAGTTAAACACTACAATTTTACTTTATAGGTATCTACAGAGCTTTCATCCAAAGACAAAACAATTCACATTCTTTCCAGGCCCACATGGAACATATTCAAAAATAGACCACATGCTGGGACATAAGGTGAATCTACATAAATTTAATCACATTGATATCATACAGACCTCTCTCATACAGACCACTGTGTCATGAGGTTGGAAATGGACAAAAGGAAGATGAAGAAAACAAGAGCAAATAATTGGAGGATGAACAAATCTCTAGTGCAAAAGGAGTGTGTATTGGCCCAGATCAGAGATGAAATTAAAGAATTTCTAGAAACCAATGAGAATGAAAACATGACATACCAAAACTTATGAGACACAACAGAGGCAGTTTTCAGAGGAAGTTTCATAGCCATACATGCACACCTGAAAAAGAAAGAGCATCTCATAACTGATATGTTGACACAGAATTTACATTGACTAGAGCAGAGTCAGCAGGACAATTCCACAAATAGCAAAAGAAAAGAAATAATAAAAATCAGGGTTGAGATTCTGGAGAGGGAAAATAAGAAAACAATGGGAAAATTAATGCTGATAAAAGTTGGTTCTTTGAAAGAATTAACAAAATTGCAAACTGCTGGCAAACTTAAACAAAGAAAGGAGGGGAAAAATTTCAATAGAAAAATTAAGGGGTGAAAGAAGGGACATCACAATCCATCCTAATGAGATCAAAAGCATAATTACACAATACTACAAAGGACTGTACTTCAATGAATTCAACAACTTGGAAGACATGGAAAAATTCTTGGAAAAACAGTCCCTCCCTAGATTATCCCTGACTGACATTAAGAATCTCAACAGACCCATAACAATAGAAGAGATAGACAAGGTTATCAGGGATTACCAAAAAAAAAAAAAATCCCCTGGACCAGATGGTTTCACAGGAGAATTCAACCAAGCATTCAGCAAAGAACTGACACCAATTCTACACAAATTCTTCTAAAACATTGAAAAAGATCGCAAACTCCCAAACTCCTTCTATGAAGCTAGTATAACATTGACATTGAAACTGGCCAAGGATCCCACTAAAATTGAGAACTACAGACCAATATCTCTAATGAATATTGATACAAAAAGTCAATAAAATACTGGCCAATGGACTACAAAAGTAAATAAAGCAAATAATTCACCATGACCAAGTGAGGTTCAAACCCGGTATGCAGGGGTAGTTCAACATGCGAAAGGCCATTAGTATCATTTGCCACATTGACATGAAAAACTATAAGACCCACATGATAATATCAATAGATGCAGAAAAAGCATTTGACAACATCCAACACCAATTCCTGTTTAAGACACTCGAGAAGATAGGAATAGAAGGAAAATTCCTCAAGACAACACAAGCTTTATATGAAAAACCAACAGCCTACGTTATAGTCAATGAAGAAAAGACGAACACAACTCCACTGAAACAAGGATGTTCCTTGTGCCCACTCTTATTTAATATCGTACTGGAGGTTTTAGGTAACAGCATAAGGCAAAGAAAAGACATCAAAGGTATTCACCTGAGGAAGAGAGAGGTGAAATTCTCATTCGCCTCATATCATTATCATATGGAAAACCCAAAAGCTCCACAAAGGGAGTACTGGAAGCAATAGAGGAGTATGGTAGAGTGACAGGATACAAGATAAAAAATCAGAAGTCTATCAGTGTGCTATACATATCTGATAAGACTACAGAAGAGGAGATCAAAATTGTGGTACCCTTCACAATTGCCAAACACAAATTGAAATATATAGGGATATATCCTGTATCAGAAGACTCAATGTAGTAAAGATGCCAGTTCTACTCAAGGCACTATATAAGTTTAAGGCAATTCCAATACAATTACCTTCATCTTTCTTCAACGAAATGGAAAAAATTATTACCAACTTCATATGGAGAGGGGAGAAGTCCAGAATTAGCAGAGAACTCCTGAAGAAGAAGAACACAGTGGGAGGGCTTGCTTTACTAGAATTTAGCACACACTATACAAACACAGTAGTCAAAACAGCATGATATTGGCATAATGATAGATACTTAGACCAATGGAAAAGAACTAAACCCAGAAATAACAACATCAGCATACAGACAACTGATCTTTGGGCCCCAAAGTATCAAAGTATCAAACGGGAAGCTGATGCCCTTTTCAACAAGTGGTGCTGGAAAAAATGGATATCCTCCTAGAGAAAAAGGAAGCAAGACCCTTACCTCACTCTATGCACTAGAATAAACTCAAGGTGGATCACAGACCTCAAAGTAAATCCCAAACTATTAGAGTCATCAGTAAAGGAATTGGGACCAACCTGAGAACTTTGGCACAGGGATTACATATGCTATCAGAAATAGGAAAGGACATAAACACAGTGGAGGCACAAGTAGACAAGTGGGATATACTGAAGATAAAACACCTGTGTACATCGAAAGAATTTACCTAGAGAGTAATAAGAGAGCCGACAGACTGGGGAAACATATTTAGCAATGACATATCAGATAAAGGACTTTTTGCTAAAATCTACAATACCTTGAAAGCTTCCAAAAAGAGCAAAACTAACTGCCCACTGAGGTGGGCAAAGGACCTGAACAAAAGTTTCACAGTGGGAGAAATCCAAATGGCCAATAAACATGAGAAAATGTCCCTGATTGTTAGCCATAAGAGAAATGCAAATCAAAACAACAATGTGATATCACCTAACACCCTCAAGGATAGCCCAATTGAAAAAAATCAGAAAGTGTTGGAGAGGCTGTAGGGAGATAGGAACTCATCCACTGCTGGGGGATCTGTAGGTATGTATGTACAACCACTATGGAAATCAATTTGGTGATATCTAAAACAGATACAAATTGAGCTACCATATGACCCAGCAATCCCCCTACTGGACATATACCCAGAAGAGGCAAGAAACAAACCACAACCAGACATCTGTGCTCCAATATTCATCATAGCACAGTTCACAATCGTAAGGATTTGGAATCAGTCCAAATTTCCATCAACTGACGAATGGATTAAAAAACTGTGATACATACATACAATGCGTCACTGAAAAGCAGTGATGAACACATGAAACATATCACCGCATGTGAAGAACTGGAGGAAATTATGCTAAGTGAAGTTAGCCAAGCGCAAAAGGACATGTACAACATGAGTCTGCTGAGGTAAGATTAATAATGAAGAAAAATGAAAAAGTGGCATCTAGAAAAAGTTACTGTGTACAGAGATTCATGGGGGGAGGCCCAGGTAGTATGGCAGGTGCCAGACCAAATACAAGGCTACATATGGTATCCAATTGGGATTGGGGTGACAGTGAGGGAGATGGCTCGATAGCCTGAATTGCTCTACAGAGGACTGGTTGACAGCCCGCAAGACTCTAAGGACTGCCAGTCTATTAGCTATCTCACATAAGTGAGTTGTACCAAGCCATTTGTACTGCTTTATAGACTAGTTAACTGCTTATTTCTTATCTCATATAGCCTTCTATCTATATAAATATATAAAGAAAATTACTACTGTCTTGGTTTTGTTTCTCTAGAAGAACCCTATGTGACACATTTATAGAGGTCTAAATACAGGCATGTACATAGGTGAATATATTTATTTAGGGTGGGCAAATAGATCAATGTGCATATACTTATAGGGTTAGTATTAGGATAGCAGATGGGTATAGCACTTTCACTCAAGTATTTCCTCAGTGCAAGAACATTTTGTTCTATTAAATTGGCATTCTATCATGCTCACCTTCCCAACACCATCACTGAAAACACATGTGCGCATAAGTGGGTGTGGTGAAGAAAGCGGATGGTGCCCAGCTATCAAAAGATATAGCACATGGGGTATTAAAGGCTTGAAGGTAAGCAAGTGGCCATGTAGCTCAGAAGGAACAAAGCCCACATGAAAGAAGCACACCAGCCTGTGTGACCATGAGGTGTCGAAGGGATCTGGTGTCAGGCATCAAAGAACTAAAAATTATATCATTATAAATGAGGGGAGTACATATTGGGAATCCAATGCCCATCAATAGGTGAAGTGACATTCCCTTGCAGAAGAGTTGCAGTGAGGAGAGGAGTCAGTCAAGGTACATTGTGGCAACGATGAGATACAACTATCTTCTATTTCTCAAATGCCTCCTCCCACCCACTATCATGATTCCAATTCTACCTGGAAAATCCAGCTAGATCAGGGAACATACATTGAAGCCAGAAACATGGGCAATTCAGGATAGATCCTTCAGGACCAGTGGTGGGAGCAGTGACACCGGGAGAGTGGAGGGAAGTTGGAGTGATAGGGGAGAACCAATTGCAGGGATCTACATATGACCTCTCTGGAGTACAGACAGTGGAAAGTGGATGAAGGGATACATTGGACAGAGTACGATTTGAAAAAGTAATAACAATGTGTAAATTATTAAGGGCTCATGGGGTAGGGGGAGTGGGGAGGTAGGGGAAATATGGGGAGTTGGTACTGGGGGCCTAAGTGGAGGGAGGAGGTTTCAGAGATGATGATGGCAACAGGTGTGCAAATGTAGTATGCATACTATTGACATATGCATTGATTATGATGGGAGTTGCATGAACCCCCAATAAAATGATTTATAAAAAAAAGAAAAGGATGATGGCAACATATGTACAAATGTGATTGATCCAAGGGATGTATGGCTTGCTGTAATAGCTGTAAGAACCCCCAATAAAATTATTTTTTAAAAACTCAATCTAAATCCAGTTACTTTCCTCTGGGCCTTCTATCCATAATATCCCAGAGTAGTCTATACAGTCACACAGCTCAGGCCCTGGGGCATGTGATACTCAATTTGAACTTTGAACTGATAGAGAACTTTATATATTAAGCTAATCAATCATATATGCTACAAATATTCTTCCACATCAGTTGATTTTCATTCAGCCTTTTCTGCTATGATAATTAGTGAATATTGAGTTTTAATTTTTGCATCTGAAAATCTGTCACCTATTTCCTCTTTGACTTTAACTTTAGCAACTTAATTTCAGTATGATAGAAACAGTTACTTGGTGTTTTTTTCCCTAAAATTTACTTATAATTAAAAATTTAAATTGCCAAATGGGCTCAAGTGTAAGAACAATTGTGAGGATGGTGCAGGACTGGCAGTGTTTCATTTGATTGTGCATAATGTTGCTGTGAATAGGGACCTACTCAATAACAACAGTAACGACAGCATTAATTTTGATATGTAATACAAGGAAGTGTGAATTTAATCTTATTTTAGTTCACTTCAAAAATATTGTCTTATTTTTGTTTAGCGGTTGAAGGGGCAATGAAAGAAGTAGTTTTTTAGTACGGCTTCCTTACTTATATTAAAAAAATGTCTCGTGTTAGTAAAAGTGATATGGAAAAGTTTAAAAAAAATCTTTCTATTGAGAATTACATGCAGGCTTTCAGATCAGATCACAAGTCTTACTTTAATAATCCATATACATTTGTTTCAACTCATCTATTGAAATTTCCTCAATATACTCTCACTCAGCCCACTTTCTCCGTGTTCTGTTTCCATTCCCCATTCTTTACTTTTGCTCTTTTTTCAAAGCTATGTGTTTAAATATTTTTTACAAAACAACCTAATCACATTCAAAGTACTTCATTACACTTAATACATTTGTCAAATTTGCAATTCCATTCTTTTTATTTTAATCATTTTGTTGGGGGATTGTACAACTATTATCACAATCTATCCATCCATCCATTGTACCAAGCCATTTGTACATTTGTTGCCATCATCATTCTCAAAACATTTTCTTTCTACTTGAGCCCTTGGTATCAGCTTCTCATTTTCCCCTTTTCTCCCCAACTCCCTCACATGAACCCTTGATAATTTATAAATCACTTTTTAATGCCTTACACTCTCTTATGCCTCCCTTCACCCACCTTTCTGCTGTCTATACCCTAAGGATTGGGTTATATGGAGACCCTTATAATAGGTTCCCCCCTTCTATCTTATCTTCTCTCCACCCTCTTGGTAATGCCACCCTCACCACTGGTCCTAAAGGGTTCATCTGCCCTGGATTCCCTGTGTTTCCAGTTCCTATCTCTACCAGTGTACATCATCTGGTCTAGCTGTATTTGTAAGGTAATATTTGGATCATGATAGTGGGAGGGAGGAAGCATTAATGAATTGGAGGAAAGTTGTATGTTTCATAATTGCTACATTGTGCCCTGACTGGCTCATCTCCTCCCTATGACCCATCTGCAAGGAGATTTTCAGTTGCCTACAGATGGGTTTTGAGTTCTCACTCTGAACTTCCTGTCATTCACACATGATTTTTTGTTATTTGATGCCTGATACCTGATCTCTTCTACATCTCTCGATTACACAGGCTGGTGTGATTCTTTCATGTGGACTTTTGATTCTGACCTAGATGACCATTTGTCTATCTTCCAGATCCCAGATGTTATAACTTTTGATAGCAAGGTACCATCAGCTTTGTTCACCACATTTCCTTATGCACCCATTTGTCTTCAGAGATTATGTAGGGAAGTTGAGCATCATGGAATGCTAGTTTAATAGAACAAAGTAAGGGCTAAGCCCCAGTGGCATAAGTGGATCAGTGCAGGACTGGGACCCGCGGGCTTAGCAGCTCAAATCCAACAGCGGCTCTCAGGAGAGCACTGGGTAATGCCCATGACCACCAGAGGCAGTGATGCTACCCCCTAAAAAAACACCAAAAAAAACCCGAAAAATTAAAAAAAATAGGACAAGTATTCTCGCATTGAGGGAGTACTTGAGTGTATATTTAGCATAAATATATACACATAGATCTATTTCCCCATCATATAAATATATTTACGATATGTACAATTCCTCTTGTCCCACTGTCATGCTCAGTCTTCATTTGGGCTTCTGTATTTCCTCTTGGTAACATTACACTTCGTCAAGCCCTACCAAACCTCTTCTACCCTCCTTGCCACTGATTTTGGATCACTTGCTGTTCCCTTTTTCCTGAGTTTAGCACCACTTCCTTTCCCCCACCTCCATCACCTCATGTCCTGCCAGAACCATGAGTCTCCTTGTTTTCTTCTCCAGATTTCTTACCCAGTCTATCTTATCTAGACAGACCTGCAGAGATAATAATGTGTACAAAAATAAGACAGAGCAAAACAAAGCAACAAAAAGAAAACAAAAACAACACAAAAATCCAATGGCAAAAAAAAGAAAAGAAAGGTCTATCAATAATTCAAGATCTGTTTGTTGACCATTAGGAATGCTTTCCCATTGAATCTGATGGGGTGCCACCCCCTGGCCCCAAGTCTATTTTTGGTATCCCTTCGGGACTTCCTCACTCTGCTCCACTTGCTGTTCTACTGAATCCCCTTACTTAGTGTTTTGCCTCGGTGCGGTGGGGTAAGATCGGGTGCAATTCCCACACAGTGTCTCCAGTGTTGTCTCCAGTGTGTTATGGATTAGTTAGGGATGATGTGTCTCCTAGTGGGGCCAGTTTTATAGTCCTCTCTATGCATTGGCTGCTCTGAGTAGAGATTATGGTCCTCAAGGTTTGGTGGACCAGGATGTGCCCCACTCTTTTCCTCCCCTTTCATTTGCTCCTGTGTTCTCTGATCAAACATGTCTCTCTCCCTCAGTTGTACTGTCAGTGTTGTTCTCTGAAGTAAATTCTTCTGGGGGGAAGGGTGGCTGCCCATGTAGTTGGGATTGGGGCATGTTTTTCAGACTTCTCTACTGGTCCTCTGCTTCAAGCCGATATGTTGCATTCACATCTTGGAGCACCAGGATGAAGCCTGGTCCTTTTTTCCCTGTGGATATATAAACAATACACTCCTCTTGAATGGGTTAGTACCTTATTTCCCCACTACTCATTTCTTTTTTTTTTCCCTTTTCTCTCAATTCTTGTTTTCTCTTCCACCCCCCCTTATGTATCCCTGGATTGGTCTGGCCCCTGCCACACTACCTAAACCTCACTTCAGGGATATTTGTGCACATTAGCTTTTTCCCCTATGCACCTTTTGCATTTTTAAACTTATCTCAGCAGACTCATGCTATACTTGTCCTTTTGTGCTTGGCTTACTTTGCTTAGCATACTTGCCTCTAGCTCTTCCCATGTGGCGAGGTGCTTCGTGTGTCCATCACGCTTTTTAGCAATGCATAGTAGTCCATTATATGCATGTACCTCCATTTTATAATCCATTCATCTGTTGATGGAAATTTGAGTTGTTTTCAGTTACTTTAAATTGTGAACTGTGCTGTGATGAACATTGGAGCATAAATGTCTGGCTGTGATTTGTTTCTTGCCTGTTCTTGTTATTTGCCCAGTAGGGGGATTGCTTGATCATATGTTAGCTCAATTTCCATCTGTTTTAGATATCACTAAATAGATTTCCTTAGTGGCTATACATACCTACTGGTCCATCAAACGTGGATGAGAATTCCTATCACCCCACAGCCCCTCCAACACTTGTTGTTTCCTGATTTTTTGAATTGGGCTATTGTTGCAGGTTGTATCTTGTTGCTTTAATTTGCATTTCTCTTATGGCTACTGATCAAGAACATTTTCTCATGTTTATTGGTCATTCAGATTTCTGCCCTTGTGAAATTTCTGTTCAAGTCCTTTTCCCACCTTCTCAGTGGGCAATTGTTTTTTTTTTTTTAGAAGCTAGCAGAGTATTGTAGATTTTAGTAATAAAGCCTTTGTCTGATGTGTCATTGCTAAAGATGTTTTCCTAGTCTGTGTGATCTCTTATTACTCTCTAGGTGAATTTTTTCAATGCACACAGGTGTTTTATCTTAAGTATATCCCACTTGTCTATTTGTGCCTCCCCTGTGTTTGTGTCCTTCCCTATTTAATCCCAGTGCCAAAGTTCTCAGGTTGTTCGCAATTCCCTCATTGATGGCCTAAGTAGTTAGTTTGGGGATTTACCTCAAGGTCTGTGAGACACCTTGAGTTTATTCGTGTGCATGGAGTGAACTAAGTGTCTTACTTTATATTTCTGGAGGTAGATCTCCAGTTTTTCCACCACCACTTTTTGAAGAGGGCATCTGCTTTCCATCTGATAAGTTTTGGGTCATTATCAAAGACCAGATGTCTCTATGGTGATGATTTTATTTCTGGGTTTTCAGGTTTTTTCCATTGGTCTGAGTATCTGTCATTATACCCAAACCATGTGTTTTTGAACACTATGGCTGTATAATATGTGCTAAAATCAGGTAAATCATACCTCTACTGTGTCTTTATTCTTGAGGAGTTCTCTGTTTATCCAGGGCTTATTTCCTGTCCACATAAAGTTGGTACTCAGCTTTTCCACTTCTTTGAAGAAAGATAAGGGAAATCGTACCAGGATTGCAATAAATTTATATAGTGCTTTGGGAAGAACTGACATCTTTATTATACTAAGTTTTCCAATTTCTGAGTATGGGATATTCTTCCATTTGTTAAGGTCACTATTGGTTTGTTTCAATAGTGTTCTGTAGTTTTCCCCATATAGATCTTTTGTTCTTTTAATCAGTTATGATGCTAGATATTTCAATTTGTGTTTGGCTATTGTGAAGGGTACCACAATTTTGATCTCCTCTTCTGTGACCTTATTCCATGTGTACAGCAGTCAAATAGACTTCTGTTTTTTGATATTGTATCCTGCCACTCTGTCATACTCCTGTGTTGCTTCCATTACTTCCTTTGTGAAGCTTTTGGGATTTTTAATATATAAAATTATATTATCTACAAATAATGATAGTCTTGCCTATTCTTCCCCAGGTGAATACCTTTGATGTCTTTTCTTTGCCTTATCCCATTAGCTAAAACCCATAGTACGATATTAAATAAAAGTACGGACAAGGGACATCCTTGTTTGGTCCTCTTTTTCAGTGGAATTGTGTTCTTCTTTTCTCCATTGACTACCACGTTGGCTGTTGGGTTTTCATATATACCTTGTATTATCTTGAGACATTTTCCTTCCATTCCTATCTTCTTGAGTGTCTTATGAAGAAATTGGTGATGGATGTAGTCGGATACTTTTTCTGCATCTCTTAATATTATCACGTGGTCCTTCTAGTTGTCCATGTCAATAAGAAGAATGATACAAATGGTCTTTCTTATGTTGAACCATCCCTGGATCCCTGGTAAGAAACCAACTTGGTCAAGATGAATTAATTTTTTATATACATTTGTATTTTATTAGCCATTATTTTGTTAAGGATTTTTGCATTGATGGTTAAGGATGCGGTCTGTAGTTCTCCATTCTTGTGGAATCCCTGCCCATTTTTGCTATCAGAGTTATATAACACCATAGAAGGAGTTTGGGTGTTTGCCATCTTTAGCTATATTCTGATAGAGTTTATGTAGGATTAGTGTCAGTTCTTCCCTGAATGTTTGGTAGAATTCTCCTGTGAAGCCATCTGGTCCAGGGGAATTTTTTTGTTGGTAATCCCTTGATAACCATGTCTATTTCTTCTACTTCTCTCCATCTGTTGAGATTCTTGATATCTATTGGGGATAGTTTATGGAGGAATTGTTTTTCAAAAAATTTGTCCATGTCTTCCAAGTTGTTAAATTCATTAAGGTATTGTCCTCCATAGTACTGTTAATTACCCTTTTGATTTCATTAGGGTCAATTGTAAAGGCTCCTCTTTCATCTCTTATCCTTGCTATTAAAATTTATCGCCTTTTTTCTTTGTTAAATTAATTTGTTAGTGGTCTCTCTATACTGTTTATCCTTTCAAAAAACCACCTTTTAGTAGTATTAACTTTTTTTCCATCATCCTCTCATTTTCTCTCACCTGAATCTCACCCTTGCTATTTTTTCCACCCTTGCTTTTTATTATTTCTTTTCTTTCACTAGTAGTAAGATTGTCCTGTTGACTCTGCTTTAATTGCTGCATATTTTATGCCAGCATTTCAATCATGAGACTCTTCCTTTTTCAGGTGTGCATGTATTGCTATGAAACTTCCTCTGTTAACTTGCTTTGCTGTATCATAAAAGTTTCAGTATGTTGTGTTCTATTCTCATTGGTTTATAAAATCTCCTAAGCACATCTCTGATCTGGGTCAGTACACAATTCTTTTGCAATAGGGAGTGATTCATCCTCCAATGATTTGCTCTTGTTTTCTTCATCTCGATTTCCTGCCTTATGGCACAGTAGTCAGAGAACGAGGTCCATATGATATCAATATGCTTACATTTATGCAGATTTGCCTTATGCCTCAGTATGTGGTCTATCTTCGAATATGTGCCATGAGTGCTTGAAAAGTATGTGATTTTTTTGGTATTTGGATGAAGAGCTCTGTAAATATCTGCCAGTCATATTGTCTAATTATAGTGTTAAATCTCTAGTCTCCTTGTTGAGTTTCTTACCCTGTGATCTATCACTCTCAGAGAGTGGTATATCGAAATCACCCACTACAATTGTTGAGACTGTGATTTCTTTTTTCATCTTTTGGAGCATTTGGTTCACATGTTCAGTTGGTCTCTTTTTCAGGGAATATATCTCTAAAATGCTTAGTGGTTCTTTGTCTATTGTTCCCTTGAGTATAATATAGTATCTCTCCTTATCTCTTTTTATGCCTTGTACTTGAGGTCAATTTTATCTGAGATTAGGATTAGAATACCGGTTTTTTAAATTGCTATTTACTTTGTATGCCTTTCTCCAGTCTTTGAATCTCAGCCTATTTTTTCTGTAGTTTGAGATGTGTCTCCTGTAGGCAGCAGATTGCTAGGTGTGTTTTCTATTCCAGTCTTCTAGCCATAGTCTTTCAATGCCTGAATTCAGTCCATTGATGTTCAGGGGTATTATGTCCATCTGCGGACTCTGTGATGTCATCTTATGCTTTTTGTGTTACATTCATCCATTGTAAGTCAAGCACCCTCGTACATTTATTGTCTTCATCATTCTCAAAACATCTGCTTTTTACTTGAGTCCTTGGTATCAGCTCCTTATTTTGTCCCCTCCATCCCTGCCCCCCCTTCCCTCATGAACCCTTGATAATTTAGTGTGTTGTGAGTGTGTCTTTTATTTTTGACTTCTTTCCACCCTTAAGCCAATGCTATCTTGGGGACTGTTTTCTCTCTGCTGCCCTGTGGGTGGGGTTGGTCTATGTGGAAGTCTCTTATTTATGGTTGGTGAATGCTGTTCTTCCTATACTTAGTCAGCAATAATCTTTTATAGGGATGGGTTTCTTCTAACATATTCATTGGGTTTTCCATGTATGGAAGACTTTTCTCCATCTACCTTGATAGATAATTTTGCTGGATAGAGTATTCTTGGGCTTGAATTATATTCTTTCTATTTTTGGAATATGTTACTCCATTCTCTCCTCTTCTTCATAGTGTCCACTGATAGATCTGAACATTTTATTTGGGAACCATTATATGTGATTTATTGCTTTTCCCTAGCATCTGTCATGATTTTCTCCTTTTCCTCAAAGTTGGATAGTTTAGCTATTATGTGCCTTGGTGACTTCTTGGAATTCAGTCTAGCTGGTTTCAGCCTCCTCAATGGTTGCCTGGCTTTCCTTCATTAAACTGCGTAAGTTTTCCTCTAAGAATTCTCTCACTATTGTTGTAGATGACTTTTTTGTTGTGTCTTCCTTCAGTAAACCAACTGTTCTTATGTTTCTCTTCATAGCATCAGGCATAGCTCTAAGGTTTTCTTCAGCTTCTCTGATGATCTCATATTTTGTTTGTGTTTCTTAAAGCCTTCTTGGCTGTACTCTAGGTCACTGTGTGGTTCTCTACTTCCTCCAGTCAATTGGCAAAGTCCGTGAGTCTGCTACTGGCTTTTGTTATCTTGTCCTTAAGCTCTTTTTATTTCCCTTTGGTGTAAGGACTTTATCTCCGCTATCATTTCATCCTTTTTCTGTATTGTTTCTGTAATATTCTCCAACTCTAAGCAGTATTCTGAAAATTTCTTTCTATGTCAGATCAATGTCTGCTTCTTCTATGCACATTGTTAGGTTCAGGACATCTTCTGTCATTGCCTTTTGTTCCTCCTGTTTTTTCATTGAGATCATTGGGGCTGATAGCTCTGCAGGAGGATCCAGATGCCATTTTCCAGGGAGTATAAGACCACTAGCTCTTTCTGGGAGACTTGTAGAAATGCTTCTTCAAACTGCCTACAGCTAATTTCACTACGTAATTGACTTACAACTTTATCTTCATGTGGCTTTTTTCTTTTCCTAGTCAACCAGTGTTCTGTTATTTGAAGGGCAAGTTAGATAATCCTTGCATGGGACATTGGGTAGGTTGTTGTGGACACGAGAGGATGGTGCTGTGCTGGGTGATCTCACAGGAAGCCATGACTGTGTGGCTCATGGCAGTTTGGGACACTGTGCAGGGTGTGAAGGGGCTGCCCACTGTAATGATAATGCCACAAAAGACTGATGAGCTCCCTGCTTTGGTATAGAGCACCTCGAATGGTGGACAGAATTGCCCTAGTCATGTTGGAGGTTGGGCAGATATTACTGCATGGAGCCTGGAATGGATTGTTGGTGGAAGGAAGTTCCCTCAGTCATGTGGAACCATAAAGGATGGATATCCCCCTCCTCCAACAAACACACAGGATTTCCCCTAAGAAGGTAGATAGAATTTCTTAGATAAGTGTTAAGCACTGAGTGATTGGGCAGAATTTTCCTGAGAATAAGTTAGGCAGGATCTCCTCTGGTGGTGAGTGGACTTTCCCCAGCCTTGGGTTATATAGCAGAGGGTGGAGATCTCTAAGCTGGTTGGAGGGAAGGCATAAAGGCTTTCTGCTAAGGGGAGTTGTCTAAAGGTCAGCAATCATGTGTGAGCGAAAAGGGAAAAGAAAAAGAAAAAGAGAAAGAAAGAAAAAAAAAAACCAACTCAGCTGGCTGAGACTGTGGGCGATAGAAAGATATAAGGGCCACAAAACTAACTATATACCTCAGCCCCAATCCCTGACCATGGGGTGGAGGGGTTTAATCTCTGCCCTGCATGATGGCAAGCTGTGGATGTGTTGAGATCAAGCACCTGCGCTGACTGCAAATGACCCTACCTGCAGCCAAGACAGTGACAGGATTAAGGTCAAACCCTAGCCGGCCTCCACTGTGGTAAACCCCAAACCCACAGTCCCTCAAAACTTAATGAATCTATGCCTACTTATGTTTATTATGCTCCTCCTGTGACCTGGTAGTGTGAAATTTCCCTCTTTGTAACTCTTCTGTGCTGATTTCTGTGGGGTTCCTCTTGTATGTGGTACTTAGTCACCATTTTCCTGGAAGTCCCCCCACCTCCCATTCTTTTCTTTATTTCTGAATGTTGGCAAATGCTGTCTTCTTGATTTTAATGGTTGTATTCATCATTTATTAAAGCCACTGAAAATAAGATTCATTATCAAAAAGGACACTTCAAGTTCTATTTTGAAGTACAATTCTGGCTGTGATAGGATGTCTATTAACATAAGAGGAAATCAAATTTACACACAAAACATTAGATCTAGTGATTGAAAAATTGAAAAATTCTACTAAGGCCATCTGGATGGAATTGATCATTATTGATGATTGGAATGTAAATGTTGAAAACAGAGGAAAAGTAGTTATAAAATATGGTCTTGGTCAACCGAGCCCTGGTGTTGCAGTGGTTGTGTGTGGGACTGCCGCCCACAGAGTTGATGGTACAAAGCAAGCAGCAGCTCTCCAGCACAAGATTGGGCTTCCTACTCCCACCAGGGCAGTGATGTGGGAAAAAAAAATATGGTCTTGGTCATAAAATGAAACTGGGTATTATCTGATAGAGTTTTGAAAGATAAATAACTTCTTCATCACAAATATCTTTTTGTGACAACACAAATGCTAACTATTCAAATGGATTTCTTCACATGGAAATAAAATTTAGTACATCAGTGTCAAGGCACCCTCAGTAGGCTCAATACCAGCAGTTAAAATGAGGTCAGACTACCAATGGTGGGACAGACCACCAATTGCACATATGAAAGTTCAGATTGAACTTGAGAAAAATGAAAACAAATTCATCAGAGCCAAAGTATAACCTAGAATGTAACCCATCAAAATTTTTGGAATAGATTTAATGCATTAAACACTAGTGATAGAAGACCTATGAGTTGTTTATGACACCAAGAATATTATACATGAAGAAAGCAAATAATCATTGACAGGAAAGAAAGAAAAGATCAAAGTGGATGCCAGAAGAGACTCTGAAATTTCCTCTCAATAATAGAGTAGCTAAAGACTTTGGAAGAAATTATGAAGTCAAAGAGCAGAACAGAATGTTTCATAGGGCAACTCAAAAAGATAAAATAAGATATTCCAATGAAATGTCCATAAGCCTAGAGTTAGAAAACCAAATGAGAAGAAGACGCTGGTGTGCCTTACCCAGAAATAACTGAAGAAAAAAAATTAAGTCTGGAATTTCAACCCTGAAAGATTTTATGGGCAAAATATTGAATGATGCATGAAACAAAAGAAGATGAAAAGAATGCAGAGTCATTGTTCCCTAAAGAACTAGTCAACATTCAGCCACTTCAAGAGGTAGTATATTAGCAAGAATCAATGGTACTAAAAGAGGAAATCCGAGCTGCAGTGAAAGAATTAGGCAAAAACAAGGACCTGGGAATTGATGGAACATGGATTAAAATGTTTCAACACACTGATTAAGCACTGGAAGCACTCAATCTCTTAAGACAGCTACTTATCCAATTGATCGAAGAAATGTTACCAGCAGAATGCTCAAATTATAGAAAAAATATCATTGACATTAAATGCAATTGTAGATAAATACCACTGATTGCAGCAAAATTTTACTGAAGATCATCCAATAATGGTTGCACCTGTACATGGACAGGTTGCTGCCAGAGGTTCAGGGCAGATTAGGAAGAGGATGTGGTAACATTATGATAAATGCAGAAGAAAATGAAGTTGTCAAGGATTTTACCTTGCTTGGATTCAAAATCAATGCTTATGGCAGCAGCAGTCAAGAGATACATTACATAAGGTAAACCTGCTGCCCAAGACCTCTTTACAACTCTGAAAGAGAAGATTCTACTTTGAGGTGTGCCCTATATGCATGGAAAGTTGGAAGCATGTAATAAGGAAGAATGGAGAAAAGGGTAAGCATTTGAACTATGATGCCAGTGAAGAAGATAGAAAGTACTTGTCAAAAAATCAAACAAATCTGTCTTGGATGAAGCAGGACCAGAATGTTTCTTAGAGGCAGGGTGTTGAGACTTGGTTTCATGTAGTTTGGATGTGTTACCAGGAGAGACCAGTTCCTGGGGAGGATCATGTGAAGTGGAGGGCCAGAGAAGAAGAGCAGACTCTACAGGAGACAAAGTGACACGGCGGAGGCTACATGGGCTCCACATTACAACTATGAGCACGTTGCAGGATTGGGTGGTGTTTCACTCTGTTGTACATTGGGCAATGAGTTGAAACAGGCCTAATAACACCTAACAGCATCAGTTAGTGCCACGTTAGTTAAATGATCAGCTACTAAAAAAAGGCTGGCAGTTTGAACTCACCCAGAGGTGCTGCAGAAGAAAAGACACGATCTTCTTGTAAACATTGCAGCCTAGGAACTACAAACTAAAGGATAGTTCTGTTCTGCCACATAAGGTTGACATACATTAGAAGTGACTTAAAACACACACACTAACAATAGCAAATCTTTAAAAACGATAATGTTCTAAGCCCATCTCCTGGAATGAACTATTAACAGAAAACATGAAAATAAAGCCACAAAGTCAATGCACTAAATACATTGGCATTCAGTGACAGTCTACACTATTAGCAATAGAAATTTAACTGGTGTTTTTCTCCCCTTTGTTGCATAGAAACTTTTTAAGACATCCATTCTTTCAAACTTAAAGAAATGCCTATATAAAAACTACAAATTTTCGCTACTTAAGTAAAATATCTACTGTCATTTAGTTGATATCAACTCACATAGAACCTGTAGAGAATTTCTGAAACTGTACCTCTTTATGGGAGAAGGCAGCCACATCTTTCTCCAGCAATTTGCATCCCAGCAGCACAGCACCAACCAGATTCCCTTTTAGTTTTTAGGGTAATAGACATTATGTCTGATCTATATTTAAACTTGCAAATTATCTAACAGTTTCTTTTACTTAAAATGATATTATTAACCAGATTGTTCTGTCCTCTTAGCACACCTTAAAATGACTCCCAAAGCTGTCCTAGGTTCTCTGCTTATCTTTCTATATGGATTTTCCCCAGCTGACTTCATCCATATTTATGCCTTCATTTAGGAAGAGACAGAAAATTCTTAACTTTTTTTTCTAGCCTTAATTTTTTGGTCAAAGTCCAGATTCACATATTAAATGGAGTTTGAGACTCTTTACAGAGATGAAGCTCAGGAGGCTCAAACTTAATCTATCCAACTGAAATTATTTGTCCTCAAACTCACTCCAGATGCCACCACCATCATCCTGGTCACTCAATGCAGAATGATGGGATTCATCCTGTACTTTTACTCTCCCCAAATAGCCAATCAGTCATTAAGTTGTGTAAATTCAGCATCCTTTTTCTCTCTTGGTTTCTGTCCCTTCCATTATTACTACTGTTGCCCTAGATCAGATTTTCATCATCTCTCACTTATACTACTTCTCTACCAACTTGTCTTCTTGGTTCTCCTGCTTCTAAAATGTCACTAAGACTGCATCCACAACAATCTTTCAGAAAGGCAAAGTTTGCTCAGGTCCAAGCTTAACATGCTTTAGAGGATGTGTTAGTGTGGGCAATTTAGAAAAACAAATCCATGGAAACTCATATTTTAAGAGAGAGTTTTATACAAAAGGGTAAGTGCACACCAAGAAAACATTACAACCCAATGCTGCCTAAGCCCACAAGTCCAATATTAGCCCATATGTCCGAAACCAATCCACAAAGTACTCCTTCAACGCACAAAACACATATAATGATGCTGACTGCAAGAGGAAAGCTGAATCAGTGTGTGTGTAAACATCTCAGTGCTGGAAGGGGTTTCCATGTGGCTGCTCCAACACCCAAGATTGCATCAAGGTAGGTCCATGTGGCTTCTCTTCAGGAATGTGTTGCAGAAATTGAGCCTTTGCAGCAGAAGCAGGGAACTGGCTACGGCAGCTGCACCCTGGTCAGAGCATCAGAAAGCAAGAGATCCAAGAACTAGAAAGGCCTTTTATCTCTCTGCCCTTCAATCGACCCCACATGTGTTTATTGGCCAGGTGGGCCCAATAAACATTAACTATATCTGAGGCTTTCCAAGCCTTCAAGACTGAGTAAGAGTCAATCATTATATTAACTGTGACCTGTCTAGTGTTACTCTTCATGGGTTCCCTATCTGAATTCATTTCCATCATAGTATTTTTTTTAGTAGAAGAGGTTTTTAATCCCCTCCCAGTTTTCTTTACAAGTGATTTACATATCTCATAATTCAATAATTGATCAATAATTCATAATTCAATAATTGATCAATCATATCATAGAGAATTGCATGATCATGCCCACATTAATTTTAGAGCATTCCCACTCCCCCAAGGTCAAATTGCCCTTAAGGCAGAGAGTCTAGCTGTAGCAGGAGGCAAAGGGAGATGTGAACTAAGATGTGAACTAAGCTGAAAAAGGCAAAAAAGGGCTCTCAGAGGGAAAGACTAGTCTGTTCTGAGGGTTTCCTCCTCACACGGGTGACAGGGGCTCTGGTGGGCCAGTGTTGCTGCTCTCTGTAGTTAATGCCACTGGGGTTCCCAGAGACTGTACATCTCCCCACTCCAAAAGAGTAACGTATAGTTCATACAGAATTTCCCAAGCACATGTCAGTCTTAAGTCAACATCATTTTATGGCGTGAAGGTAAATGTCTGCCACATTAAGATTTTTAAAAATAAAAGATAGATTGTTTGTGTTATGCTGAGTTTTCCAGAGAGGCAACAGTATGTGTGTGTGTGTGTGTGTGTGTGTGTATGCAGGTCAGTCCAGTCCAGTTTCAAATACATGGGTCAGATGTTAAACTGGAGGCTTTTCCTAACGACAAAATGTCGGCACTTCTGAAGCCAGCCTCAGCAGGAGCACCACCAGCTGCAGAGGCAGATGATTGCAAGGTCAGCAGGGCAGACTTGTGATTGGAGACATGAGTAAATCCAAGGTCTAAGGTCATCAGGTCAGACGGCAAGTGAGATGGCAGTCCTCTGATGGCTGTCATGACTGGCACGTAATAAGCTGTTGGCTCAAGTCCAAAGAACTCTAAATCTTCAGGTAGATGCAGTTTCCAGACTTAGCAGAGAAGCAAGCTAACCTCCCCACAGGATCCACTTACAAAGGAATTAGGCCACACTACTGTGGGAGAGAAATTGGCCTTAGGACTGTGAACTAGGTAAGGATTTTATACTTCATCCCAATCTTACAAATTATTGGCTGTGCACTAGGATAGAGTTGATTTTATAGCATTCTCTAGCATCATGGAGGATTACTACACCTTAACTGCTGAACCACTGAAAACACTAACTCACCCAACTTGACACAAAATCTAACACAATATTTTACATACATTTTGTTAATATTTTACCTAACCCCACCCATTGAGTAATACTATTTTTGACCTCCTTCCATGTTATTGAATACTGCTTTCTTTTGTTTTTTGGGGTTTTTTTTTGGGGGGGGGGGGCATCACTGCATTCCGGTGGTGGGAGTAGGAGGCCCAGCCCCACTGCTGAAATTGAACCTCCGTCCCAGTGGGCCGCAGTCCCGCGCACAACCACTACGCCACCAGGGCTCAGCCCAAATACTGCTTTCTTATGCATATTTTAATGCACATTTATTTAGTACCTCAGAATGACTTGTGAATTTTATATATCTAAACTGCAATTCTCTCTAATGTATACAAAGTACTCAGAATTAAAATTATACATACTAAAATTTTGCATAATGAGAATCTGCAGTAGGGGAGGGAATATTATAATAATGTAAATTCATAGCTACTAAATAGATGAAGAACCATCGTTAAGTTTTGAGCATTCTCTAGTGAGTAAATGACCCTGTGATTTCTCTGTACACAAATGGGAAACATATGCATACATTCAATGTACACATGCATGAGTGTACTTGTGCATATACACATGTGTATGTATGTACATATGAGATGTTTATATAAACTATCTCTTAAAACTATTACACAGGGGAAAAGGGCAATTTAGAAAAAAATGAAACAGAAAAAAAGAACATAGATACTTAGGAAATAGAAAATAATATCTGTGAGTTAAAAAAAAAAGAAAGTAAATGGAGTTTACTTAGCTTGAAGAAGATTTAGGGATGACTTAAGAATTAAAATACCTACCTTTCACTGACTTCTAAAACAAAATAACAGATTCGACTAAAATTGTAGCGAGTAAAATAAGAGTCATAAGGATGAACACTTGAATCATTTTATGAATCTGGCACCTAGGAATCCATTCCAGGTGCTTTAAAACCTTGGGATCAACCGATAATAATTGTTCACTTTAGGTTCCTATTTATTTGCATTACAGATGACAGAGTGGCTATTCAAAATTCCCTTTAGTCATAAAATTTTAATGCTTTAGACATTTTGGAAAATATAGAGAATCCAAAAGCTAGCAATCAAATTGATTACTTGTGCAGGCTGTTTTGTTAGCTAGTACACAGAACCTGATAGCCCATGGTATCTGGTCTAACTTCATTTTTTCCCCCATTTAGATGTCTTGAGAGTTGCCTTGGTCTTTGAGAACCAGCTGTTTTAGACGACTATGTATGTTCTACACAGGGGTGTGTCTTAGCATATTTCTCCATCCCCGAGGCAGCCCCACAGGTATATCACTTTGTCACAGTGTGGCAGCGTGTGTGTGCCACTATGCTGGAAGCCAGGATATGAGAATTCAAATCCCAGCAGGGACACTCATAATGGATAGGGTTCAGAGAAATCTTTAGGCTCAGGCAGATAAGGAAAAGAAGTCTGGCATCCTAGTTCTAAAAACTAGTCAATGGAACCCTTGTAGATCACAATAGAACAGTATTGGCTGGGATTAATTGTTGGAGGAGGACACCTTGTTTAATGAAGTAGAAGGTCCATGAAAATGAGTGAGACCTCGAATGTGATAGATCACAGAAACAATAGTGGAAATCCTGGTGATCATAAGGCTAAGGCAGCACCTGACACTGTTTCATTCTACTGTATATAAGACTTCCATGAAGTCAGAACTGACATGATGGCTATCTATCATCCATCTATCTATCTATCTATCTATCTATCTATCTATCTATCTATCTATCTATATCATCTATCATCTATCGTCATCTGATTTAGCACTTGAGCTTCAGCCTTGACTGTGATGCTGCTGGTGTGGGAGCTGGGGGAATTGCTGCTTTCAGGAACAGCCCTGCTTCTGTGACCTTCCCACGGATGACCCTTAGAGAAAGAACTCTCTATAGTCCTCCTCAGCTGCATTCATTCACAAGTGTATATTTCACATTCCCTTTGAAAAGCTATTAAAGATAAAAGGGCTATCTCTTTAGACTGGTCTAAAAGATGCTGACAGGGCTTTCAGGAACCAGAATAGGCTTCAAGATGAGATTCCCTTCTAATTCAAACCCACTCCACACAGATATTCTTTCTATATTTCCAAATACTAGGTCTTCTAACTTAATTATTTGTCTCCTCTATCACTTAATAAAGTATGTTTGTATGAAGGCTTTCTATAAGCAAGTCTATCTGTAACTATAAGTATGGCTTCACAGTTACATCCTGCGACTTGATGCTTAAGTGTCTAGAAGTCTGTGACAGGGCTGCTGATGACACATTGCTTAACTTGGTTCTTTATGTGGGCAGAAAATACAGTATCCTCTATTCAATGAAAATTCAAACTTCTCTTTTTTAAAAACTCATTATATTGGGGGTCATACATTGTTTTTCACAAGACATAAATAAACATACTGTGCCAAGCACTCTCACATGTCCACTGCTATTATCTTTCTCCAATCATCCGCCTTTTCCCTTGAGCCCCTAGTATCAGCTTTTCCATCCCTTCCCCTCTTCCTCTGCTCTCTCCTCCCCACCAACCCTCAATACTTTATACATTGTTATTGTTCTGTCATATCTTACACTGCCTGACCTCTCCCCCAACCCCCTCCTTTGATGCCTGTCCTTCAAATAGGAGCTTATGTGTATACTCTTGCAGTTGGTTCCGTCTCTCTACCCCACCTTCTCTACCCTTCCAGTATCTCCAATCTAACCATTGGCCCTAAGGGGCTCATCTATCTTGGTTTCCTCATATCTCCAGTTCCCCTCTATACTGGTATACCTTCTCCAGTCCATCTGGATTCGTAAGGTAGAGTTGAGACCATGATGGTTGGGGGTGGTGGTGGTGGAGAGGAAGGCTTCAGGAACTAGAGGAAACTTGTATGCATCATCACTGCCTGGTTGCACCTTGACTGGTCTGTCTCCTCCCCATGACTCCCCTCTAAAGGGGTGACCAATTACCCACCAGTGGGCCTTAGGTCCCCATCCTGCTCTCCCCTTTATTTGTAATGAGGTGATTCTTGTTCTTTGATGCTCGATATCTGCTCCTTTCGGCCTCTCTTGATCACGCATGCTGGTGGGCTTCTTCCATGTAGGCTTTGCTGTTTCTGTGCTGAATGGTGACTCGATTATCTTCAAGTGTTTGAACTCCAGGCATTCAATCATTTGGTAGCTGGGCACCATCGTTTCTTCTACTCTGTTTGTCTCTGTATCCATTTGTCTTATGCAATATTGGGAGTCAATTGGTCCATTATTTTGATTTTTGTTCTTTGATGGCTGATACCTGATTGTTTCAGCACCTCATGATCGCACAGGCAAGTGAGCTTCTTTTAGGGTGGGTTTTGTTGCTTCTGAGCTAGATGGCTATTTGTTTATGCTCAAGTCTTTTAAGTCCCCGGATGCTATGTCTTTTGATAGCTGGGCACCATCAGCTTTCTTCACCACTCTTGCTCATGCTCCCATATGTCCTCAGTGGGTACCTTGGAGATGTGTGCACACAGTGATATGTGTGCCCCACCCCCACCCTGTTTGATGTCTATTGCCTAAACCTTTTACCACGTTGACTACCGTGTGGTCATGCTGGCTGTTGTGCTTCTTCTGTGTGGGTGTGGTCTTTTCTCAGGTAAACGGTCTATTGTTTATCTTCAGGCTTTCAAGACACCTAATATATCTTTTGATGGCTGGTCACCTTCAGCTTTCTTCACCACATTTGTTTGTGCACCCATTTTACTTCAGTGATCGTGTTGGGCCAGTGAGCCTAGAGGAATACCAGATTCATAGAACAAAGTGTTCTTGCATTGAGGGAGCACCATGGTGAGGGCCTCTGTCAGGCAGGGTTCTCTTAGAGAAATAAAATTCAGGACACTAGTAATTCTTTTTATATATTTATATATTGATAAAGGTATATAAGATAAGAAAGAAAAAGTTAACTATAAAGCAATACAGATTGCTTGGTGCAACTCACTTGCGTGAGGCAACTAGAAGACTGGCAGTCCTTCAATCTTGAGGGCTGCTGAGTAGTCCTCTGTAGAGAAATCCAGGCTATCTGGTTACAGGCAGCAAGCGGCAGAGCAGGTCACCAACAGTCAGCCAGATGACAAAGTCCAACAGTGCCCAGCTCAAGAGGTGTATATCCCAAGAGCGTGGCGAAGTAGGGCTTGAAGGATCCTAAACTCACAGCGACACAGTTCACGAGTAGGTGTCTCACGGATAGTGTTGCTTGGAGGTCGAGGCACAGGACAAACAAGGCAGCTTTCTGGTCCGAAGATCCGGAAGCAAGAGAGAGGGCGGGCTTGCCGAGCCCTTCCTGTGTTTGCCCTTCAATTCATCCCATGTGTTCATTGGCCATGCCTTCACAACAGACCCACCAATCTTCTGTGGCCATGTTGGCATAACAAACCTACCTATCACAATCCACCCCTTGCCAACATGGCACCTGTACACAATTTTTTTTAACCCATATAGAATTTCTGGACATCAATGAAATCAAACAAAAACTTAATATTAAACATCTACATACATATAAATGAGAACACACTGAGTCCAATTGTAGCTGATATATCATACATGAGCAAAGAAAAGATTCAATAAGCTCATAAACAGAAAATACATGAACAATCACAAACCTCGCTTCTGCAATTGATCACGTGGTCGTAATTGGTAGGTAGAACTACCTTCTTCTACTATCCATTCTGTATTACCTTTGCTCTCAGCAATCACTTCAGTTGGTTGTGTTTTTTTGCCTTGTGGGGTGACCCAGACCTTCATTCCTGAGGAGTCTAGGTCATTAGATGTCCTGTCATGATGGGGTTGCTGTAATTTACCATTAACTTTTATCACAGGGAATGGTAGCACTAAGAGCCGGCCTATGGGATCTCCTGCATTCCAGACATATTTCTCTTTACCCCCATTATGTAACACCAGTCCAATTTCTTCTTGATATTCTGGATCAATCACACCACTTAGTATGGTGACACCCTTCCTAATCTGTTCATCCAAATGCATGAAAAGCCCAAAGTGGCCAGGGGGCATTCTCAACTGCCAGTTCAGTGGAATCTGTGCTGTGTTTCCAGGTGGGAGAGTTCCTTCCTTCGGGACCAAGACCTCAAGTCCCGAAGAACATAGGGTTGCTGGGACAGGAAGCAAAAATGCTGCAAGTGGGTCAATAGGAGTAATAGTGAGTGGTGCCACTACAGTTTCCATCCCTTGGTTCCTGGACCCATGAATTCTAGCTATTGGAGATGCAGCACCATACATTGGCCGCTGGTTTAAAGTGTATACAGCTTCCTGGAGAACACTGCCACAGCCTCGCAAGTTGTTGCCACATAGTTTGCGTTGCAGTTGTGACTTCAGGAGCCCATTCCATCATTCTATCAAGCCAGCTGCTTCAGGATGATGAGGAACATGATATGACCAGTGGATTCCATGGACATGGGCCCATTGTCACACTGAATTTGCTGTAAAGTGAGTTCCTTGATCTGAAGCAATACTGTGTGGGATGCCATGCCGGTGGATGAGGCATTCTGTAAGTCCATGAATGGTGGTTTGAGCAGAAGCATTGCGTGCAGGGAAGGCAAATCCTTATCCAGAATATGTGTCTATTCCAGTCAGAAAAAAGCGCTACCCCCTCCAGGATGGGAGTGGTCCTATGTAATCAACTTGCCACCCAGTTGCTGGTTGATCTCCCCGAGGAATGGTTCCATACCTTGGACTTAACGTTGGTTTTTGCTGCTGGCAAATAGGGCACTCAACAGTGGCTGTGGCCAAGTCAGCCTTGGTGAGTGGAAATCCATGTTGCTGTGCCCATGCATAGCCTCCATCCCTGCCACCATGTCCACTTTGTTCATGTGCCCATTGGGCAATAACAGGAGTGGCAGAGGAAATAGGAGGGCCAGTCTCCACAGTGCGTGTCATCTTATCTACTTGATTGTTAAAGTCCTCTTCTTCAGAGGTAACCCTTTGATGAGCATTCACATGAGACACAATTACATTTACTTTTTTGGCCCATTCTGAGAGATCCATCCACATACCTCTTCCCCATACCTCCTTGTCACCAATCTTCCAATCATGTTCCTTCCAAGTCCCTGACCATCCAGCCAAGCCATTAGCCACAGCCCATGAAACAGTATACAGTCTCACATCTGGCCACTTTTCCTTGTAGGCGAACTGAATGGCCAGGTGCACTGCTCGAAGTTCTGCCCATTGGGAGGATTTTCCTTCACCACTATCTTTCAGGGAGATCCCAGAAAGGGGCTGTAGC
>PVJH01011311.1:0-69449 GCA_004026705.1 Nesogale talazaci
TTGCAAACTGAAAAGTTGGTGATTTGAATCTACCCAGCTTTCAGAGAATTATCAATCTGCCTCCGTAAAAATTGTAGCCAAAAAAACTCCACTGAACAGATCTCCTATGTGTATGGGGTTACTGTGAGTGGAAGCATAACAACATGCTTTCCATGTACGCTCTTCCAGTTTAAAGGTGCTGAAATTTGTAAATACATTTCATTTCTGGCTTGTCCAAAGGTATATCTCAAAGATTGGGAAATAGGAATTGGAATGCAAGTCTAAGGTGTTAGATAATATAAGCTAAAATAGTTTTTTAATATAGAAGTAGAAAAGCTGTTATTAGGCAGAAAATAATCACTAAATTAATTTCCTTGATTGTCATAGGACTCTAAGGGAAGAGAAGACTGCTTTAGATAGGCTGGTGTGGTCAGGAAAGACTTGGTAGAAGAGGAAATATTTGAACAGAATATTATAGGACAGGCAGTATTTATATGAATAGGATTGAAAGGAGAGCAATTTTCTGGAAAAACAGTGATGCACACACCAATAGGCCATAAAAGAAATTTTGTAGATAGTAAATTGGCTTACTTCATAGATGAATAGTGTGAGATGAGGAAGGGAGTCTTCCTGCAGAAGAGATGTAGAAACTTTGGGCAGTAGAGAATTGAATAAAAATAGACTTTATGCAAAAATCACACATAGTTTAAAAAAAATTAAAATTGATAATCATGGACAATAGACCTAAACTGAAAAACTAACAAGAAACATGATGCCCTATTACGGTATTACTAGGTAGGTACACTCACAATATAATTAATTGAAGTTGAATTAGAGCAATAGGATCAGGATTGCAAAGTAGTAGAAAGGAGACCAATGCATGCTATGATGGAAAAAACAAAAACTGGTATAACTAGGTGATGGGGAAGAAATAAAATTATATAGCCTCGTTCTCCCTTCAGAATGACAACACTCTTGAATTAAACTCAATGTGTTTTATGTAGGGTTTGCCAGATTAGGTCTGGTTGTGTTTCAGAATCACCAGATTATTTTTATTTTTGTATGTATTTTCCCTTATTATTGGGAAAATCTAATTGTGTGAATAAAATGATAAAGGAAATACTACTTTTTTTAAAGCTCACTTTTTCTGTATTTGTTAGCATTGATAGAGAGATAAAGTTTAGCATTACTTTTTTTAGAGTAGATATTTTCTCTAGATTGTTTGCTGTTTGCCATTGTTTTTATTCTTGGAAGGGGAGGAAAAGGGTGTAGGTCTTTTAGCTACTAGGAGTTCAAATGCAATAATTAGTAAGGACACACAAATTTTGAAATAGTATTTTATGCCTCTTGATCTCAGGTACAAAACACGAGATGAAGCAGTTAAATAGCAAAGCAAGACAGGAGGGACAGAGAATTACAGTAAGTGTTTTCTATACATCGCATCTTATGTTCCCATTAATCTCTGTTTTGTTATGTAACTGCTCATTCTGAATGTTCTGAATGTGAAGAAAACTATGGATAAGAAGAGGTTATATTTTAAAGTTAGTTTTTTAAAAAAAACTTATGAGAGCAAAAATTGTTTGGTATTCTTGGCTGTACTCAAAACATCACCTGACTATAAATATGTTGTTTAATGTTCTTAAATAATAAAAATGTTGACTTATGTTCTGGTAAACTCCTTTTATATTACTTGCCAGCATATATCCAAACTGAAAGCAATCTCGTAGTGATTCTCCAGTTGAAGCTAGTCAGAGCTCCAGTGTTTGTGGTCCTGCTATTCTTCCTAGGGACAATTCCTTTTGAAATACTCTAACATAGATCTTTTAGAAAAGAGTCTAAAATCAATTTCTTACTTTCCAGTGAGGTTAATTAACTTTGCATGTCTCCAAAATCATATCTTTATCAGCACTGACATTTATAATTCTCTCTTTAAAGAATCTTTTCATTTAATATTTAAAGCTAACAAGTGGAAAAAAGCATATTAATCTTTAAATCTCTTTTATGTCCCACTTTTATAATTGTTGAGATCTTGCCTTCTTGACAGCTTCTTTACTAAATTTGTTTTGAGTGTTGTATGAAAGGGACTTCAAAAAGTTCATGAGAAAAAAGTGCTATAGAAAGAATGGAATTTTGGGCCTGAGCCCCAGTGGCGTAGTGGTTGTGTGCGGGACTGCAGCCCACTGGCTTGGCGGTTCAAATCCAGCAGCAGCTCTCCAGGAGCAAGGCTGGGCCTCCCACTCCCACCATAAGGCAGTGGTACAAAAAAAAAAAAAGAAAGAAAGAAAGAATGGAATTTTTCAAGCATATTTTTGGAGCTCCCTCGTATTGAATAAGTGCATACATTTTTCATTCATGAAGCTGGATTCAAGGTCAGATTCTGACTAAATACTTGTTTAGGCCAATTTAGTTTATTCTTATCAAAAACAATAAAGATGACATGTCACAAAGTTTATACAAATTGTTCATATTGTCTATGTTTGATTATCATAACCAGCTCAACAGGAAACTATTAAAAAACAAAAACTAGGCTGAGCCCTGGTGGTGTAAGTGGTTGAGTGCTGGACTGCGGCCCGCGGGCTTGGCGAATCAAATCCAGTGGCGGCTCTCAGGAGCAGCACTGAGTAGCTCCCACGATCACCAGAGGCAGTGATGCCCAAAAAAACAAAAGCTTCACTTTTAGAGGTGAGGAAATTGAGGCTTGGAGAAATTAATTTGTCAGATATCAAACATCCATTTAAATTGTATAATCTGGACAAGCAACCAAACTGTGTGACTTCCCTTTACGGCCTTTTTCTACCATCTCGCACTTGCTAAGTATAAATGAAAACGTAAGCCTTTGTTATTTCTACTTATGCAGAACTTAGAAGGACAATGTGCTATAGCATTTGTAGAATGATGATACTGTCATTTTTTCCCCTTTTAAAAAAAATACGGAATGTTTCACGAGTTTGTGTGTCATCCTTGCGCAGGGGCCATGCTAATCTTCTCTGTATCGTTCCAATTTTAGTCTAAGTGCTGCTGAAGCAAGCATGATATTGTCATTTTAAAAAGAAAATATTTTTCATATTTTATACATTTAAAGATAAGTAAATCATGGGATGATCAAATAGACTTACACCATTGTTTTTCATATTTGATGGTGGACCAATGCACTTAATTTCTGAGTCAGATTTCTCATCTGCAAAGAGATTTGTTTCAAAAGAATTATGTGATAATTAAAGAGAATAGGTTTTATAAGTTATTTAGCACTATGTATGCAACCAAATATGCACTGTGTAAATGTTTTCTTTTTACCTCTGATCTCACAAATACCTAGCCATACATTCTGACCTGGAAGCATGTTAGGAATCTCAGAAATCTTGGTGCCCTTTGGAGAGAGGTAGCTATTTGGAATTCCTAGAGTATCTTCTGAACAAGATAATAGGTCTGTTATATTAATTAAATGCACAACAAAGGGTTTCTGTGAGCCAAAATTAAATTTTGTGTATAATATTGCATTTATTGAAAAGTTTGCTTCTTTACAGATTGTGACATTTACCAATTATTGGGAAAAAGACATGGGAAGTAATCTGGATTTTTTTTTTAGTTTTTTTTTTAGGCATCACTGCCCTCTGGTGGTGGGAGTAGAAGGCCCAGCCTTTTCTCCTGTGAGCTGGAATTGAACCTCCATCCCAGTGGGCCGCAGTTGCGCGCACAACCGCTACGCCACTGGGGCTCGGCCCTGGATTTTTTTTTTTTTTTAATGACAAGATATATTTTAAGACTTTTAATGACAAGATATATTCTAAGATATATTTTAAGAAATTGAAGATGGCTTCAATTTCTCGAATTCATTGCAAAGGATTTCTACCTTACAAGCTAGTGATATGTGAGCTTAGGTATGTTGTAGGCATAGCAATATACCCTAGTTCCTTTTATGATGTAATTTAAAAATACGCACCCTAACATATCTATTCTGAGAAAAACACATCAAAAATGGCTTCCTTCTGCATATTGAGTTGGCGCTTAAGCTTTTATTGTCAAATTGAAGTAGTTATTGTAATGTGGGCTTATATAGTGATCACTGTGTTATTTTCTGGATTTGTCAGAGCATATTCTTGATTTTTAACTTAGGTAGTTGGCTAAGCAGCTGTCCTGAGCCAAATATTTTCTTTGCATTGGTTGATACTGCTGGTTTTTGTTGAATCTGATTTTCTGAGTTCTCACTATGTCACTGTGATTCTTGATTCCCGTGAGTCTTTTCTTCCTTCTTTATATTACTTTTTCTCAATATCTTTCTTCCCAATTTAAGGTCTTTGAATTGTTTCTTAGAGACTTTTATTCATGTTTATAGGCTGTTCACATGGACATCTGTTGTCTTCACACCTTTTATTCTTAAGTATCGAGATTACACCAGATCCTGCTCTGTTTAGTATGTTGGGAAAAACTAACTTGACCAGTCCATATTCCCTGGGTGCTCTGCCTCATGAGTAACAGAAATTTTTGTGCTATAGGATGGAGATGTATAAAAAGGCCAGGCAGTGGCAGAAGCACAATAGAAGCACTACATGTTTATGAAACCTCCCAGGCATATTTTATACCAAATTAAAAATTTTTACTGAAAACATTAGAAGAACCTACACCTGTCCATCACTTTTACATGTATTCACATTGTGGCACCATTTTTTCTCTCTCTACCTATCTTATTTCACCACATTGGCTTAAACTCACCAGCTTCTATGAACTTATATGTGCTTTAGAGTTAAGGTAGGCAATTTGATCTCATATAGATAATTCTTTAAAGGAGCATACAACTTACTGAATATTTTCATTTTACTAATTTAGCTAAGTAATTGCTTAGTTTAAAAATGACTTCAGAAGATAATCTTGGCTCATTAATCTATCAGAACCAGCACTCGGGTGGGGGGAGAGTTTCCTCCAATATCAACATGTCAGGAAATCTGGATTCTGGAAGAGTTTGAAATTCTGAATGATAATCTTGCACCTCTTTGAACACAGTTCACTGTTGATTTCTTGATCAAAATATTTGGCCAAAGAGACAGTTAGGCCTGCAGTCTGTGGAGTGCTTTCTGATTCCTGAGTTGTTGTTCTTTTCTGCTCCAGGGGAATAGAGACCAGTCAATGAATTTTGGATGGGCACTGGAAGTTTTTAATACCCCAGCCACTACCCACAGAAGTAGGGAGTGAAACCAATAACTCCACACAGATTAGGCTGGTCAACCAAACAGTCCACAAAGCTATACCTTTGAACCTTAGACCCAAAAGAACTAATCCCATGAGGTGTTTGGTTAAACATAAATGGTACTAGCAACTTTAGCCTCTTTTTTAAATTCTGAGGCTGGCTGCCATTGTTAAATTATAAATAACGAGCTCTTTCACTCTTTTGCTGGTATACAGCTCACTGTTATTTGTCAAATGTATCAGTTGCGCAAACAAACCGAACACCAAACCCATTGCCATCAAGTCAGTTCAAGCAAACAAAAACTGCTCTCTAGAATTTTGGGGAGAGTAAATCTTTATGGGAACAGAGAGCTGCCTCTTTCTTAAATGGAGTAAATGGTATCTTTGAACGTGGCAGATCTTTGGTTAGTGGCCCAACTTTACCAAACCCATTGCCATCAAGTCAGTTCAAGCAAACAAAAACTGATCTCTAGAATTTTGGGGAGAGTAAATCTTTATGGGAACAGAGAGCTGCCTCTTTCTTAAATGGAGTAAATGGTATCTTTGAACGTGGCAGATCTTTGGTTAGTGGCCCAACTTTAACCTCTACACCACCAGGGCTCCTTTTGTGCAATCACTGCTCCTAATTGAAGGTAAGGCTTTCAATTTCTGTAACTGGAGACCCATTAATTTCCAAGGTTGATTCTTGATCTCGAGCGCTCACTCGCTGTCTGTCTCGCTTCTCTTCCACACACTCACCACCCAGGTGACTGCTCCCAGTACTGATCTCTATGGAGTTACTGAGTCTGTTGCTCTCTGTGGATTTCCTGACTTTTGTCTGTTCATATAAGTGAGGCCATACTTTTTTGTCCTTTTGTGATTGACTTATTTCACTTCTAGTTTCACCCATGCTGTTGCATGTATCAGGTCTTCATTTCTTTTATTGCTGAGTAACCTCTATTATATTTATCACATTTTCTTTAGCAACTCGTGTTGATAGGTGTATGTAAGGTATTTCCATAATTCAGCTATTGCGAACTGTGCTGCTTTGAACATAGTGCTCAGATCACGAGTTTTAGGTCCCTGGGGCATAACCCTGGGAGCATAGCGACTTATACACCTTGCTGCTAACCACATGGTCAGCATTTTGGAATCACCAGATGCTCCAAGGTAGAAAGATGAAGAGGAAGGAGGAATCCATCACAAGGTTGGATATATAGCCTTCCTTCTCCCTTCATTTACATTTTGGGAGACCAGACTCTATAAGATATGAAATAATATATATAATAGAGCAAAGATTCATGAGAGTGGGAGTGGTGGGGAGGGGAGGAGTTTATATCAAGAGCTCAAGTAGAAGATGTTTTTGAAATGATGGCAACATATGTACAAATATGCCTGATAAAATTAATGTATGGAAGGTTATTACAGCTATAAGAGCCCCCAATAAAATGATTTTTTTTTAAAAAAAGGATAATTTCAACCACTCTCAAGGCAGTTCTGCTCTGTCCTGATAGTGTAGCTTTGAGTCACCATTGACTCAAATTTACTGATCACAGTAAATTTAGTTTTTTAGAGGCTATATCCTAAGGAACCCTAATAGCACTGCTAGCCACAAATTGATGATCTGAACCTTCTATCTGCTCCAGGGAAGAAAGGTTAGGCTCTTGTGCTCCCATGAAGATTACAGCTTGGAAGCATTATATGTGGTTACTATGTAAGTCATGAATATTGGATAAGAAAGATCAAAGAAAAATTTATACATTTGATCCATGGCATTGGCAAAGAATATAAAAAATACCGTAAACTGTCAAAATAGCAAACATCTTTTTGAAAGAAGTACAGCCAGAATGCTCCTTAGGGGTGAAGATAGCAAGACTTCATTCATCTCCCATAGTTTGAACATTTTATCAGGAGAGAATGGTCCCTGGAGAAAGACATCATTCTTGGTAAGGTGAAGGGGCTGCAAAAAAGAGTAAGGCCCTCAATCAAATGGCCACAGTGGCCACAGCAGTGAGCTCAGACATGCACATGATTGTGCCGGTGGCTCAGGACCGAGCAGTCTTTTGTTGCGTTGTGAATAGGGTCACTGTGAGTTGGAACTGATTTGACGCCACCTAGCAACAACATGAGTCAGAAGTGACGCAATGGCAGTGTGGTTTGTTGTTGTTTTTCACCTCAGTAGTGGAATTGCTGAGTCATAAGATGGCTCTATTTTTATTTTTTTGAGCAATTTCTATACAATTTTTTGTAACAGTCAAGCTACTTTATACTCCCATCAACTAGAGATTAAAGTCTAATTCAACATAGATCATCACTAATATTTATATAATTGTTTTTAGTGCTTTGTTTTTTATCATTAGCATTCTTATAGGGGCAAGGTGTTATCTTATTTCAAAGTAAATGACGAGGCCTTTTTACAACTGCTTTGTTAAAGCAGTTAAAGACACATAGTTTTAAACTATTGATTTAAAGTCATGACCCTTATCTGTTCAACCTAGCCAAGCACATGTTTCTGAAACTTCTGAACAGGATGGAGAGCAGATTAACTTTCATACCTGAATCAACAAAAACCCTGAACAAGATGTGAAACAATTAGAGGCATTAGACTTCAGGCCCTTCAAATAAAGTCAGTACTACAGATTTCTCAGCTGAAAACTCAAAAGATTTTGCAGCCATAGCACATGGAGAACCAACACACGAGAACATGGAGATGGACCTCTTGTGAACCAAGGCTAGTTTAGAAATAGCTCTTTTACAAAAGAGCTAGTTTACAAAAGGATTATGTAGATGAGCAAGGGGGAGAATGACCAGCAGAGAGGGCTGGGGACAGAGCCTGTGTGTGCCCACGTATTCCCTAGTTTTACAAAAGGTCCCTATCAAGTATTTACTTGAATATTGATAAACGTGTGTGAAGAGACTCCCTCCAAATCGAAGAATCATCTGAAATGAACAGAAAGAACAATCCTCAGGTTTTGTACCAACAGGAGAGAAAACACCTTAGTAATTCACAAGGGATTTTGTAACATATTCTGATGGTCCTTGTTAGAGGTCGTGGAGGCCTTCCTAGCTCACAGCGACCCCGTGTACAACAGAGTGAAACCCCATCTCATCCTGCACCACCTTCACAGCTGGCACGCTTGAGTCCATCGTTGCAACCACTGTGGTGATCCATCTCCTTAAGGGGCATCCTCTTTATTCCAGTGGCCCTTCATTTTACTGGGAAGAATGTCCTTTTCCAGGGACTGGTCCTTTGTGATAAGATATCCAGAGGGCAATTAGGCCTAGGTTGAAGGCTTTAACTGTGCCTAATATTGTTGGCTATTGTCGAGACCATTTCAGCTCGTGGTGATCTATGCTTGTAGAATAGAACTGCTTTGTAGGGTTTTCAAGGCCTGAGACCATTAGGAACCAGATCATATGGCCTTTTTCTTCCAAAACACTTCTGGATGGATTTTTACTACCAACGTTTGGGCTAGTAATAGATTGTTTCACCATTGGTCATAATAACAAAGTTTAAAGAACACTTGGAACATTCAAGTTATTTCTAAATAAATTAATTGTACCATAGAACAAAGGTCAGCAATATTTTTAGGAATATAAATTTTTTAGCACCTAGCTAAGTAATGGAGCTCTGGTGGCCTAAGGGGTTACATATTGGCCTGCTAACTGCAGATCTGCACTTCAAACCCACTAGCTACTCCAAGAGAGAAAGACGACCCTCTGTCCAACAAGCTCATGTCGTGAGTCAGAATGGACTCAGTGGCAGTCACTTTGTTGTTAGCCTTGTTTTGGTAATGAATTCATGCTCAGAGAGCCTAACCCGTATGCTATCAAGTAAAGAAGCAGGAAAATAAGCACAGCCTATAATGAGAATAAAAGAAAATCTGATTCAGAAATGACACAGATGATAGAATTATAGACAAGGACATTAAAACAGTATTTTAACTAGATGCTCTATTCAAAAGGATGAAGAATGCTTGAGCATGATCGAGCCATATGAAATGAGAAGTCTATAATGTCTGATATAAAAAGGCAGCAGATGGGATTAGTAGCAGATTGGAGATGTCTGAAGAAAATATTAATGTACTGAGAGATAAAAAGAATGGGAAATAGAACCCACCTAAACAGAGCAGAGTTGAGGAAACCTTAGACTAATCTTTTATACATGCAAAAATGTGAGAAGAAAGGAAGGGGTCAGAAAAAAAATAGCTGACAGTTTTTCTATATTTGTTCTTTTTGTTTTCTGTTAATAGGTTATATGTTGTACTGCTAACCAGAAGGTCAGCAGTTTAAGCTCAATAACCACTCCAAGGGAGAAAGATGAAGCTTTCTGCTCCCTGAAAGATTCACAGCCTCGGAGAGTTAGAGGGGAAGTTTTTCTCTGTCCAGTTTTAAAGTGACTATGAGTCATAATTGACTCAATGAGTTTGCTTTAGGTTCAATAATGTACTGTAAAGATCCCAGGTGAATTAACCTTTAGGTTGCTAACTGCAGGGCCAACTGTTCAAAGTTAGCAACTGCTGCTAGAAACACCTGGCCTGTTTACTTGATGAAAGTTAATAGACTTGACTATCTTCTAAAGAGTCTCTGAGTTGGAATCAGTTTGATGGTAGTGGAGTTTTATAACCCACAGTAACAAGAAGCTCACAAACCCCAACGAACCAGGAGCTAGAATAAAAAGATTCTAAAATATGAAAGAAACAAAACAAGTTCTAAAAGTAGCCAGTGGAAATACCACATTAATACAGAAGACTAAGGATAACAGGAGAGGAGTCTTCTTTGGAAATAATGGAAGTGTGATATTAAAAGAGCAACAGCTTTACAGTTCTGAATGAAACAGCAAAACAAACAAAAATTAACCAATCTTTCTATACCCTAATTAAAATACACACATATACATATATATAAATTTAGACACGTGAAATCTTGATCACCATCAGTTGCACAATGAAAAAGGATTAAAAGGTCCACAGTCAGAAGATCAAGTAGAAGTACACAAGAAATGAAGAGCATCAGAGATTGTAACTGCATGGTTTAATAGTTGCACTTTAAAAAATATCATTGACTAAGGTTAGGGCTAGGTCAACTATATATATTATATGTATTATACACACACACACACACACACACACACCATTGACATCCCAGAGATAGTTGACAATTTGAAACAAAACAAAAACACCCAACAAAAAACAAATGTGTTCCATCTATTTCAGAAGGAACAAAGCCCACATGGAAGAAGCACACCAGCTTGTGTGACCATGAGATGTCAAAGGGGTTGGTTATCAGGCATCAAAGAACATGAAATCATATCTTAATGTGCCCACCTTCCCATTGGGATAACTGAAGATGTATGCATAAGCAAAAGTGAAGAAAAGCTGATGGTGCATGACTATCAAAAGATATAACATCTGGGGTCTTAAAGGCTTGAAGATAAGCAACTGACCATGTAGCTGAGAAGCAACAAACCCCACATGGAAGAAGCACACCAGTCTGTGTGACCACAAGATGTTGAAGGTATCAGGCATCAAGGAGCTTAAAAATTTTATTAGTGTAAATGGGGGTGAGGGGAGAGTATAGGTTGGTGACCCAAGTCCATCTGTAGGTAATGGGCTTCTTACAGAGGGGTCATAGGGAGGAGACCAACTGTTAGGGTGTAGTGTAGCAATGATGAAACATGCAACTTTCCTCTAGTTCTTCAATGCTTCCTCCTTTCCACTATCATGATTCCAATTCTACTTTAGCAATCCAGCCAGACCAGAGGATGTGCACAGGCACAGATAGAAGATGGAAACGGGATCGAGGACAGATAATCCCGTCAGGACCAGTGCTGAGAGTGGCAATACCAGGAGGGTGAAGAGAAGGTGGGATAGAAAGGGGGAACCAATTATGAAAACCTTAATACTTCCTTCCTGGAGTATAGACAAAGGGGAAGTGGGTGAAGGGAGACAGTGTAAGATATGACAAAGGATTAATAATTTATAAATTATCAAGGGTTTATGGGGGGGGTTGTGGGTGGGGAGGGTAAAAATGAGCTGTTGCCAAGGGCTTAGATATAAAGCAAATGTTATGAGAATGATGAGTGCAATGGATTTACAGATGTGCTTGACACACAATAGACATTGTGATAAGAGTTGTATCAGCACCCCCCCCCCATAAAAGGATTTAAATAAAACAGACAAAACAGATGTGTTTTGGAATTTTTGTGTACACACAAAAAGCATAACAGTAACATGAAGACTGATAGAGGCGAATACTATTGTAATGTTTTTATAAAATCCACAAAGTGCTATACTCTTACTTGAAAATAGACTTAAAAAATAAGAAATACTATGAATTAAATATGTATACTAAAACAACTGAAAAAATATAACAAATCATTCACATACGATAAACTTAAAACTACATCAAAGATATGGAGTCTTAAAACTATATCAAAAATGTAGAAAAAGAGGAAAAACAACCCAAAGGATAAGTACATATTAATAAGATGGGAAATTAAAACTCAATCATACAAATGAGGATATTTATATAAACAGTCTAAATTCATTCTGTGTTTTCTTAGTCTGAATGTACTTAAAATATTAATTACTTAGAGTAGGGGTAGAAATAATTTCTAAATGTGGTTTTGTGTATTTTAACTTTCAGTTATTTTGCTATTGTTTTACATATTTAGAAGCTCTCTTACTAGATGCAAAAATGTCCATATGCGGACAGGTTTTTAAAAAATTGCTGCTATGATTCCTGTTCGTGCATATATGAATTTGCTCCAAACATAACCTATTAACGTCTCCATGATTAGTAGATAGCTGCACACAGGTTCTTTCGCTCTGTTTCTTCATTTATTTTGTTTTTTAGTTGTCTTTGTTTTGATGGGTACCTTAAAAAAATTCAGAATGCTCACTTTTCAGGGGATCTATCTGCTGGGCCAGTAAAGTTTAAAGCAGAGAAGTCAGCTCAGAAGAATATGGCAGTTTTGGGTTTTTTTTCCAAGTCATTTTTTGGGGGGCTTTTACAGCTAACATTCCATAAATCAATTGTATCAAGCATATTATATACACTTGAGTATATAAGTTGACCTGAATATCAGTCAAGGCATCTAATTTTACCACAAAAATTGCATTAAAAATGTGCGGAAAAATTTGGCTTATACGTAAGTATATATGGTATTTGTACATATGTTACCATCATTTCCAAAACATTTTCTACTTGAGCCCATGGTATAAGCTCCTCTTTTCCCCCATCCTTGTGAACTCTTGATGAGTTATATATTATTGTTGTCATTGTTTTATATCTCACACTGTCCATTGTTTCCCTTTCATCTACATTTTTGTTACTCATCACCTTCAGGGGATGGTGCTACATAACCAATCTTATGATGGGTCCCCCTTTCTCACCCTTGCCTCTGCATTCCTGATACTGCTACTCCCACTACTGTTCCTAAGGGGTTTATCTTTCCTGAATTTCATGTGTCACAAGCTCTTATCTGTATCGATATGTGTTCTCTGGTCTAGCCGGATTTGTAAAGTAGAACTGCGTCATGCTAGTGGGGGATGGGGGTGGGATAGAAGTCCTCAGGAACTAGAGGAATGATGTGTGAATTCTCGGTGCTATGCCACACCTTCGTTGAATCATCCCTTATAACTTTTTTTTATGGGGGGATATCCAATTGTCTACAGATGGGTTTTAGGTCTCCATTCCAACTCCCCCTTGTTCGCTACGAGCGGGTCCCTATGAGTCAACTGACTGGAAGTCATCTAAGAATAACAAGTGACTTTGGAACCTTTGCTTCAAAATGTAAACTCTTTAGGAGTTAATGTACTACTAATGATGGTAGTAGGAGAAGAAATAATAGTGGCTAAGAGTTTTGTACCATGTGCTGCATGCCAAGACTTCCAAGGTAGGATAGACTGGTTCTTCTCCAACTTTAATGTGCATTGAAATTGCTAGAAGCTCTTGTTAAAACTGCAGCTTCTGGAGGTCCAGCAAGCTCCCCAAATTTTCCAATGCTGCTAGTCTGAGGAATACACTTTTAGTCTCTTGTTACAGACTGGTTTTCTGTTATTCACAAACTCTGTAAACAACCACATTCTTGCTCTTATGTTCATTCTTTTAAGATTGTTCCAATATGTCATAGATGAGTAGTTTTTGAAATAGAGAATTTAAGGAACACAAAGTGAGAGAAAAGTATTTGTTGCCCTTTCAAGAGACCTTTGACAGGCATATAATCAATGTATTAATTTAGGAGTAAAGAAAACTGGGTACCAGAGTGTGTATTTTGAATGAAGCTAACCTTTTTTGTTTGTTTGTTTTTTGTTTTCCCTCTGGTGGTTGTGGGAGCTACCCAGCCTTGCTCCTGGAGAGCCGCTGCTGGATTTGAACTGCCAAGCCCATGGGCCGCAGTCCCGCACTCAATCACTACTTTACTGGGGCTCAGCCCTGAAGCTAACCTTTTAAACTAAAGCTTCTGTCTTTTATTATTGTGTACAACAGATATCTTTTCATTTATCTCATGCTGCTACTGAATGTTTCTTCTTGGTTTTTGGGCTTATCTTCTTATTATTGGGTCTTACTAAAACAAACCATTTTTGGAACAGCCTTAAACCACACCTTTTACCCTACTTTGAGGAGCACTAATTGAGTAAGTTACCAGATAGAAAAGACTAGCTAAAGGAAAAGGAAGGTGCTGGAGGGATTTTAGGTGCTGTGGTTTAAAAAGTGTTTAGAACTGTTTTATAGACGATGCTATAAATTCTAATTTGACAATTGACAAAACACATTATTGAAATGAAGATTAAGAGAATTTTTTCCCTGAATTTTAGGTTATGTGAGAAACCATTTGTTTTTTACTGGACTTCTTCATTTAAATCACATGGGATTATTTTAGGATGATTTGTTAATACAAATGAAACTTTTAAATATATTGTTTACATATATAAAGTCAAGTTTATGAGTTTGGAAGTAGCTAAAGCTTTTAGTAGAAATTAAAAATACACTACATTAATATGCTAATATATTTTAAAGGTACCATACATACTAGAGTATAAACTGTCCCGAATATCAGCCCAAAGCACCAAATTTTACCATAAAAACTGCATTAAAAATGTGCTGGAAAAGCTCAGCTTATACCCAGCTTATATATCCAAGTATATTCAGCAGTTATTTTTTCTAATTGTGTTTACTTTTAGCTACTTTGGGGGGGGGGGCATCACTGCCCTCTGGTGGTTGTGGGAGCGACCCAGCCTTGCTGCTGCTGGATTTGAACCGCCAAGCCAGTGGGCCGCAGTCGCGCACTCAACCGCTATGCCACCGGGGCTCCGCCCACTTTTAGCTCCTTTTGTTTTTGTTCTGATGCAGCATCATTTTCTTAATTAGGAAGAGTCTGCCCTCTGTAGGTTCACAGCCAAAAACTAAGCAATAGAAACCATCAGCAGAATACTAAGAATTAAAAGCCATCTCTCTGCCAAGAAAGAAAACACAGTGTATGTTAGTATATATTACCTGTTAAAGAATAGCACAACTTTAAAATGCGAAAGTAGTAAGTCGACATGACTTATTAAAAGTGGACTTTACCACAGGCCAGGGGCTCAAAGAGCTTTGCTGTCAGATAGAGATCATTGTACTCTTGACTATGCTGAATACTTGGTATTGTTCAGTTGACCTCCCTCTTGACCAATCTGGTTTATTCTTGATTCAGGTGTTTCTTGCTTGTTCCACTACAGAAGTTTCTTCCTTAACTTAAATATTGATGGCGGTCTTTTCTTTCTTACTCATTATTTGTATTTTTAAATTATAAATTTTAATAATATTTTATTATAATAAATATATAAAATATAAAATAGCATATAAAAATAAATATATAAAATAAATAAATATAAATTATTATAAATAATTACCTTTAAATTATTGTTATTTTGTACTGACCAGTTTATTTTGTTTCTTAGTGTTTTTGTTGTGTTTTCCAGTTTGCGAAACACAGAAATAAATGCATAAAGATAATAAGGGGATGTAGGAAAGGGGGGGGTTAGGTGAGGGGGGGACTTGGGAAGCAAACCATGTGTGCAGGAGGGAGTAGGGTGCACTAGAACAGATTGTGATTATACACTCATTTAAAAAGCCATTTAACCAATAAGAAAAAGAAAAAGTTCTAAAATTCATGGTGGTAATGATTGTATGATTCTTCTTGATGTGATTGAACTATTGAATTTATGTGCCAATACAACTACTGGAGTGGACATTACAATGGGCATAGTTCTGTTGTTCTCTTAATCATTAAATTAACAACTGTGTGTTAGTTATCCACTTTGTGCCTGAAGGGAATTCTGGTGGTACAGTGGTTAAGCCCTTGACTACTAAACCCCCAGCTGCTCCCCAGGGAGAAAGAGGTGTTGATCTGCTCCTGTAAAAATTGGAAATCCTGTGGGGGCAGTGCTTCTCTGTCCTTTAGCATTTGCTATGAGTTGAATAAACTTGATGTTTGGTTTCTATTATTTTATGAACCTGGTAGTATGCTTTCCTATTAGTGATAGAGTAAACCAAAACCCATGGCCATTGAGTCAATATAGCTTATCGTGACCCTATATAGAGTTTTGAGACTGTGTATCTGTATGGGTCCAGGCAGAATCATTTTTCTCCCACAGTGCAACTGGTGGGTTAAAACAGATCACTTTGGCCCAGTTTAAATGGATAATTAAATAGGCTATTTCTGTAAGTGATCAGTGCTATGATGGAAGTGCTTGGTACTGAGAGAGCAGAGAATGAGCTCACCGATTTGGTCTTGTTAAGGTCATGAAAGCTCTTCTGAGAGCATAAATCTTGATTTGAAAGCTGTTTTCTTTTTTAACCATGGGGGAAAATGGATGAGATGTTTAAAAATATGATTAGACAGTGGTTTTCCTACATAGAGAAAAAATACCTTTTAGAAAATATATGGGTATATTCTGAGCTTTATTAATTGAATGGAACAAAATTTAAAACCTGCTATTTAAAAATCAACCAAAGATAAAAATTCTTATCATTTTGAACGGACAAACCAGAGGAGAGTACTATTATAAAAATAATACAGGTGTGTGTTGATAGATTATATGAAGTTTACATCAATTAAAAAATCCTCTGGCTGAGCCGTGGTGGTGTAGTGGTTGTGTGCGGACTGCGGCCCACAAGAGTTGATGGTTCAAATCCAGCAGCAGCTCTGCAGGAGCAAGGCTGGGCTTCCTACTCCCACCAGGGCAATGATGCCACAAAAAGAAAAAAAAAAGATAAAAAATCCTAGCATTTTTGCATGATCATGTAAGGTTGGTTGTCATATTACAACAAGAGTTCATATTGCTAAAGGTCTGCAACATGAAATGAATATAGAGAAAAGGTTAAAATATAGAACACATTTCATAATAAAGACTTAGGAACTTTCATGCACTTGTAAATGGGACTTTTTAAAGATTTGTTAATAAAAATAAATTGATACTTAGTTTCACTTGATTGAGGCGCTATTTGTCCTTTATCTTTTACTTGAAAATTCACAATGGAATACATACATACTTAAAAACAGTTTCTTATTATTTTAAAGTCTTGTGTTAAGTGTGGGGTTTCTCCATAATTTAGTCTCACTGTGTTTCTCATTAAGTTATTTAAGTTTTATTGTGTCTCTGGTATGCAAGAAATCTTAATTTCTTAAATTTTCTATGTCCATGCTACTAAAAGTGCCTCAATCCAACAGCATTAACATCACCTGTTTGTGTTAAATGCAGCTGCTCTACTGCATCTGCATTTCATCAAGGTGGATATGTGTACATTGATTCTTGCACAGCACTGCTTTAGACATTAACCAGCCCGCTGGCACCTTCACATGCTTCTAGTTACTGATGCAGTTTTCTAGAACTGACCTTAAACACTTATGGCCCCTGTCAAAATCTTACATAAATTCTTATGAATTATTTCATAATTATCCATCTTGGTTTACCGTAACAGAAATTACTCTTTGGGTGAATATCACTGTCATTTTGTGAATATAATACCATAGCTAACCTGAACAGTAATTTTATTTCTTGGTGTCATTAATTTTTTTAAAAATCATTTTATTGGGGGCTTATACAAAGTCATTGACTTTTAAAGAACATTGTATGCACTAACCTTTGAAGGGAACTGTTCGCATTTCTATTGTATTTTTATCTTAAATGAGAACAATTACCATACCAATACTTGACTTGTAGTTTGGTAATACATTCAAACATTTTACGAATAAATAGATAATAAAGGTCCATTCTCAAATCTTTCTTATACATTATTGGTTCTGAAACTTATTTGACCTACTGTCCCCTTTTTCAAAAAATGACAATCACTCAATGTCCCCCTGGAAATAATAAACTTTTCTATTATAAGTTATAGTCTAGGATAGAGTGTGGTTTCTGCTTTTCCACTCCACCAACTCCCCTATCATTGCAGCTCTTCCCAAGTGTGTAGTATCACTCATTTTGAGAAACATTATTGTACATGATAAAACAGGGTATGTGAACTTCTGTCTTACATTGCAATAAAACAATCCCAGATTTTATAAGTGGACAGGGAAATAAACTTGTGAATCATAACACACTATGGATAGGTAACATTGAGCAGTTGGTGATATGCTTGCTGAAAGTGAGGAAAATGTGAAGCACTTACTGATGAAAATCAAAAGCTTTAGCTTTCAGTGTGGTTAGGAATTCATTATAAATCAAAATCCCCACAACTGGGCCAGCAGACTACTATTATTATGATAAAGAAGAGATTTAAGTTGTCAAAAATTTTAATTTACTTGGATTCACAGTCATGGTTTATGGAAATAGCGGTCATGAAATCAAATGAGAAACTACATTGGGCAGATCTGCTGCACAAGACCTTTGAAGTGTTGAAGAGCACGGATGTCAATTTGAGGACTTGTGTGTGCCTAACTCACGCCATGGTGTTTTCAGTTTGTAAGTTGGACAAAGACTAAGGAAGACCTGAAAAGTATCGATGCATTTGAATTACAGTGCTGAAGAAGAATATTGAAAATACCATGGTCTGCCAAAAGAACAAGCAGATCTCTCTTGAAAGAAATATATCCAGAATACTCTTTGGAAGTAAGGATAGCAAGAGTTCATCTTATATACTTTGGACATGCCATCGAGAGAGCGCAATCCCTGGAAAAGGACCCAATGTTTGTGGAGATAGCACTGCAGGTCAAGAGACGGGTTGACCCAGAGACTGCAACAATGGCCTCCAGCAAAACAGTTGTGAGGATGGCACAGGACGGGAGGTCTTTGATTCTGCTCAGAGGGTGGTTATGATTTGAAGTTAAAATATTTTATAGTTTTGAAGTTAAGTTCCTTTTATTGTCATATTTCAAGAATGTTTGAGGCTTGAAGACAAAAAATTAATCTTTCAGTGTTTTCTAACATTCAGATGACATTTGAGCAAATTTATTGGCCTATAAACAAACTATTGACATTTTTTTCTAGATAAATGTTATACTTTTATGACAAATACAGTACTGTAAGTGGCTAATTTGATTCTATGCTTGAGAATGGCAGTTGGAGGAACCGGTGGCAAAAAGGATATGTGTATGTATGTGGGGCAAAGTTGTGTCCCTTAGCTCTTTAAGACTGTTTTAAGCAACCAAAGTAAATCCATGGAAAAACCTTAACTGGAAGAAATTCTGTTCTTTTTTTTCGGGGGGTGGGCGGGGCATCACTGCATCACTGCCCTCTGGTGGTGGGAGTAGGAGGCCCAGCCTTTGCTCCTGTGGAACCTCTGCTGGAATTGAACCTCCATCCTAGTGGGCTGCAGTCCCATGCACAACCACTACGCCACTGGGCTCAACCCTGAAATTCTGTTCTTTATGCAATTATTGCTACACATGGCTGTGACAGACCGGAAGGTGGTGTGATTACCAGAGGATGCCCTAGTGGTCATAACCAAGTTGTAAATGTCACACATTGTTTTTGAATGTCTATCACATTTGTATCAGTGATTCTGAAGTTGATAAAAATTAAACAGATTCACTTGGGAGTTAGCACTCCCAGAAGATTAGCTTTAAAACAGAACAGCAGGAGGAGCTGTGACATGCATCCATAAGCAATTGTAGTGATTTGACAGTTATTTCACCTCAGTACTTAGCCCTTTGGTTGAACTGACAGCACACAAGCAAAGATAGTGAAGTCTGCTTCAGCCCCATTAATGTCTGCCTGACTGCTAGCCTGCATCCTGGGTAATGATAAATGTTCAGTGATTGATGATTGTGTGGTCCCAGGCATTCTGGGCAGCTTCTGTGAACCTAAGTGGTTTGCTCCTTTGTTGGGGCTCTTTGGTGTAAGTTTTCCTGGTCTTTGCTAAAGTGGTTTTAAATTGACAGTGATGAGTATCACCTGCAGTTCTAATTAACTAGGACCTGAAGCAGCGGTTCTCAACTTGGGGGTCACAACTCTTTTGGGGGTTAAACGACCCTTTCACAGGGGTAGCCTAAGACCATAGGAAAACATATTTCATATGGTTGGGGGTCACCACAACATGAGGAACTGTATTAAAGGGTGGCGGCATTAGGAAGGTTGCGAACCACTTGCTTAAAGCCTTCTGCAGAAACAAGGAGTTTGGAGGTGGTTCTACTCCCCAAAAGAGTAATAGTCTCACAAGGGCAGTTCTGCCTTGCCCTGTTGGGTGACTAGGAATTAACTCAATGGCAAAGTCTGAGTTTTTGAACACTGCATGTAGTAGGTATAGATTAGTCTGAAAACCCAAACCGTCTTTAATCCTCAAATCTTTTGCTATCTGGGTAAAACATTAATTTATTTGTAAATGTTTGTGTTTTTTAAATAATTATGCTTTAATAAAAGCTAACATGGTTTATACATGGAAGAGATAATTTTAGTAATAGCTATTATGAGATGTATTGTTTCTATACTTTGTGCAATTTTGTTTTTCAAACCCTTAAGATATAAGCCAGTTTTTTTTTTAAATGCTTTTCTTTTCTCATAACTCAATTTCCACAGTGGTGTAGCTTGTTGGCATTAAAAGCAATACAAACAAAATTTTTTAGTAAATATTTATTTAGTGTCACTAGAATATTAACTGAGTACTTTCTAGTATTTTAAGTGTAATCCTTTAATTCCAGTGACTGGATAAGAGCAAAAGAGGAATAGGGGGATGGCAGTAAGCATTTTCCTGATTTACTACAATGCAAAAAAAATTTCTTATTTCATCCTATTTTATAAAGTATAGAACTGTTTCAAGGAATGTGAGGTTATCTTAAGAGGTAATTTTAATGTATAGATCTTTTAAAGTTTTCTTTTACCTCAGTGGCACTGAGATTTTGAAAGCAATGGTGTATGATTAATTTTTGTATTCAATAAGATCAGTAAAGAAAATTACCTTGGCTTTCAAACTTGAAAAAGAATAAAGGGTCACTTTTGCCTTTCAGTTTTTTTTGAATAATGAACATGGAATTGGTTTGAAAGGGCCACTTGAAGTCTGTATTAATTAGGTTGTTGTCACTAAGTTCAATTAGTAGGACTGACCAATAATCCCTTTAATAATCTGGTCTTTTTCCCCCCACTCCCTCTCCCTCTAGGGTTTTACAGATAGCCCTCATTACAGTGATCACTTGAATGACAGTCGATTAGGAGCCCATGAAGGCTTGTCCCCAACACCTTTCATGAACTCAAATCTGATGGGTAAGTAGGTATTTCTCTCAAAGTGGTTTTTTCAAAGCCTTTGGTCAGAGACATTTTCCCCTTCTTAGCCAGCAAGGGACAGACACATTAAGTATCAAGAAGAAAGTTCCAGCATTTCTAGTGGCATCTAAGACTTTACATGTTCAACTCACCTGGAGGGACCAACGTGGAGAAAGGAGCATTCTTTTCTTTGCTATTAAAAAAAAAAAAGTTTTTTTTTTAATCATTTTATTGGGGGCTCATACAGCTCTTATCACAATCCATCCTTCATCTATTGTGTCAAGCACATTTGCACATTTATTGCCATCGTCATTCTCAAAACGTTTTTTTCTACTTGAGCCCTCATTTTTTCCCCTCCTTAATGAGCACTTGATAATTTATAAATTATTATTTTGTCATGTTTTACACTGTCTGACATCTCCTTTCACCCACTTTTCTGTTGTCCATCCCCCGGGGGAGGGAACTATATGGAGAGCCTTTTGATTGTTTCCCCTTTCTACCCCACCTTTCCCATATCCACACTCTAACCACTGGTCCTGAGCAGTTCATCTGTCCAGGATTCCCTGTGAGAAGCAAGTTTTGTCTGATAGTTTTGGCAGTAGCATTTGGGACCTTAAACACCATGTTTCAGCTTTCTGGGGCAGTCAAGCGATGGGATATACTTCATCTTGCCAGACATATGTATGTGGTGGTACTTAAAAAGACAACAGAAATTTTAAATTTTAGACATATTTTACTGATGAGGTGGTTAGATTCATATTGGGAACTTTCAAAATTGGTTCTGAAGAAATGAAACTGTGTTTTAAAGCTTATGACCTGGGGCGGGGGTGGGGGGTGCGGGGTGCGGGGAAGCTTATGACCTGTACTTGATTTTTGTATTTTGTCAAAACAAACATATGCGCACACACCTTCCTCTGTTTTGTAAATAAAAATTTATAGTTATTTGAAATGATAAATTCAAGTTTTTCTTCAGTTTAGATATTGTACTTTAAATTTTGGCAATTGTTTTGACTTTTTGCAAAACAGGATTCAAATGAAATCTCTGAATTTTAGGGCATTGTTTTCTTTCTTGCTTATCTTGGATTGAACACATTACTTGAGCAAATAAGTGAGAGACAAAAGCTTTATTTAATCTCTTTTACTGGTTGTCACAAGAGTCGTGTGAATTTGGAAGAGTTGTTAATTGACATTGATTTCATTACTTTATTTCTTATCGACGAGACCTATATTGTGATCTTAGAATTGTCCTTTTAAAATACAGCAATGCTAATCTAAGTGGATTACCCAAATCCAAAATCCTGGTGGTCTGCAATTTCGTTATAAATGATGTTGCTTTGCATTGTTTCCCATATCCTCTGTGAATTGTTAAGGAGACAGAATCTGATATTCTAGTTTGAATTTTGCCTGAGGCAGTTTAAAACCATAGTTATTATTTTTTTGTGTGTGTGTGGGCATCACTGCTCTCTGGTGGTGGGAGTAGGAGGCCCAGCCCCACTGCTGGAATTGAACCTCTGTCCCAGTGGGCCGCAGTCCGGCGCACAACCACTATGCCACCAGGGCTCAGCCCAAAACCATAGTTATTTAGTACAGTGTAAGAGTTAAAAAGGCCAAAAGCAAATCTAATTGGCAGTAAACATCCTTTTAATTACAATTGTCACAGCTTATTTTGATAGAAATGCAAGTGAAAAATCATAGCTTTAGGTAAATTATTATTCCAGGTAAAAATCAGAATTACATTTGAAACAAAATAATTACTCTCGCATTTGGTGAGAAGACTTTTTAATGTGCTAGAAATCTCTATATTGAGTTTATCAGAACAAAATAGATGTGTTGGTCTAAATTATTTACTTTTGCAGTATATCTTTCCCACAAGATACATTTTATTTATAGCAAATATAGTTTGGCAAGTTGTAGGCAATATTTTTGTAACATCAGATTGAGCTCAACTTTCTTAACTTAAGACAACAATGAAATATGCAGTTTTCCTCTAGTTCTTAAATGCTTCCTCCCACCCACTATCAGGATCCCAATTCTACCTTACAAATTCAGCTACACAGGGATGTGCACCAGAGCCAGAAACATGGGGGAGTGGGGAGGGAGGGGAAATACAGGGAGCTGATACCAGGGGCCTAGGTAGAAGGAGGATGTTTCAAGAATGGTGATGGCAACAAATGTACAAATATGGTCTGCATACAATTGATGTATTGATTGTGATAAGAGTTGTAAAATGATTTAATAAAAAATCAATATATGAAATAAGTCATCAAATAGCTGACTTGTAAACTGATATTTTTCAATTAAAAAAAAAAAAAACCCTGTCTTTAGCAGACTATATCTTATTTTCAGTTTTAACTCTCCAAAAATGTTTACTTATTTATAATGAAGGGGAAGATATCTTTGAAAAGATAAGATCAATATGTCCCTTTTTAAAATTATTAATCAATGATCATTGACAACATCTGAATTACTAAGCTTCCTTTCCTTTATTTTCAGTAAAATGCAAATAGAGCAGCTTAATGTGATGATGTAGGTTAAGTGATATGCATAAGAATAGCTTTCTTTTGGGCTGAGCCCCCGTGGCTTAAGTGGTTGAGTGCCTGACTGCGGCTCATGGGTTAGGCGGTTCAAATCCAGCAGCAGCAAGGCTGGGTAGCTCCCACAACCACCAGAGGGCAGTGATGCATAAAACTAAATAAAACTAAAAAAAAAAAAAAAAAAGAACAAGTATAGCTTTCTTTTGGAGATAAATGCTTCATGAATTGTAGAGCACTAGGTAATACAACTTGATGTGAGTTGAAGTGATTGAACTGTTAGATATCTGAATACGTGGGTTTATAGCACTCAGAGTTAGCATAAGCAGATTCACTTTTCTAGATGTTAGATAATTTAAGGAATTTTTAGGCTGGAAACGTAAGTTTTTAAAAGCGTGGCAGAGACACATGTATGTATTAACGGAATTTGGAGCTGCTGGTGTGTAATCATTACAACTGGTAGCACGTGACAATGGTGCTGTGCACTGTGACTGTTCAGAAACAGTTAAAGCTTGTAGGGAAGCTGGAACATACTTCATCATTGCTGTCAACATATGAAAATACCACTGAAAGAGGCATCATATATCTTGGGAATGTTGTTATTTTACGTATTATGTTCAACCATAAGCGCATTTGCCTGAAGTTACTGTGGAATATAAAATGCCATTGTCTTTCATGATGTTCTCAAACATTTTAATGATTTTGTACATTGCAAAATGAGAAATTTGGTCTAACAAGGATTGATAATGGTTCAATAATAAACATTTTGTACCAGAAAGAGTTATTTCTGTATTTTTCAGGTGTTTTGCCTAGAAAGTAAAACAATTATGGTCGATCAATTAGAGTCTTTTTTTAAAAAATGAATTCCAGAATTATCCTGTTGATATGTCAGTATGGAAAGAAGGGTTTTTGAGTGAAATAGCACTATACTTTTGCAAATCAATAATTAGCATCAACCAATTCTGCACCGTATTAAAGTCAGTCCGCAAAGCTTTAATCATTTCAGTGAACAGTATTACTATCACCAGTTAACCTGTACTCTTTCTAGCTGCATCCACTCCTGACCCATCTCTCCAATCCAGCACCATCTTCATTGACTTCAGTAAATTTTTTTGACAATCAGTTCATTTGTGGTGATAGTAATACTAGTTTCTCCATTGGATATAAATTCAAAACAACCGCAACTGATTTTGTAATGAGCTTTTAGCCACAGAGTTTATCAAGGCACACGTGTCTTAGGAGGGACATAGAAGAGAGTTAAATAAATGGAAGACTTAAGATGTCACTGTCCAAGGTTTGCCTTTCAAAACCTTCTGTCCTCATGTTTTATTGAGACTTTATTTTTCTTTAGAGACAGTTTGTTAACACAGTTTTATTTTTTAATAAGTGAAAGCAACTTGGGGAAAACATAATGAAAAAAGACTAAGGGGTAAGAGATCTTGATTTTTAAAAAAATCTTCAAAATTACCTTTATCATTTTGAAAGGATAAGGTTGGGAGTTCACATGCCTTCACAACTGTTAGCAAACAATTCCCCCGAAACCCCAGGCTAGCATAGCAATTTTATAGGACCGAGCGCACTGCCTTGTAGTTTCCAAGGTTATAGATCTTTGCAGAACCAAACTCCCACATAGTTCTCCCACAGAGCAGCTGGTGGGTTTGGACCACTGACCTTTGCTTAACATCTGCGCTTTTAACCATGGTGTCACTAGGACTCACTATAACTCTAAAATTATGTAATTTCATCATCTTATGCAAACCTAGACATTACTATGACGAGCTTTGCAAGTAATTATTTTTCGAGTGATAAATTTAGGACACAGGAAGATTAAGCAGATTTTAAAAAATGGGGTTATAGATCCAGTCAATTGCAAGTCAGAGCCTAAAACCCATGTCTCTTGGGTCCCAATGAAATTTTCATTACATTAAGCTATCCTCATTGTATGTTCATTACTTATTCTGCTATTATACTGCTACCAGACTCTTACTAGCTCACCATTTTCCTTAAACAATGAATATGGAGACAAGTTCAGCCAGAAGACCCTGAAAACTGGGGGAGGGGAGCGCATATATAGTAAAATCATTTTGGAAAACATTGTATGTCTTATATTCTCACTTGGAGACTTAGCTGTTCTTTTTTTATTTTAGATTTTTTTAAGGCATCACTGCCCTCTGGTGGTGGGAGTAGGAGGCCCAGCCTTTGCTCCTGTGAGCTGGAATTGAACCTCCATTCCAGTGGGCCACCGGTCCCGCGCACAACCACTACGCCACCGGGGCTCATCCCATAGCTGGTTCTTTTTTTTTTTTTTTAATTTTTTAAAAATTTTATTTTAGGCATCATTGCCCTCAGGTGGTGGGAGTAGGAGGCCCAGCCTTTGCTCCTGGGAGCCGGAATTGAACCTCCATCCCAGTGGGCCGCAGTCCCGCGCACAACCACTACGCCACCGGGGCTCAGCCCCCATAGCTGGTTCTTTAGAATATGAAATACTCAAAGTTTACCTCCATTTAAAAGATGTCACTTTTTCAATCATTTCACATAATCACATGACACAGAATCATTTTTGTAAAAGGCATCATTAGACTCATGGGAAATGCCTAGTTTTTTATGAAGCACAGGCTGGAAAGTGTTTAGAGGTTGTTTGAGTTGAGAAAAGTGTGTTTGTGTGTGTGTGTGTGTGTGTTGCACTAAAGGCATGGTGAAAAACAAGCCTCAAGGAATTGATGGAATAGCAACTGACTGAAAAAGATCCATGCTTTTGCCTATTTCAAAGAAAGATGACCCCAGATTATCTACACAAAATTTTACTTTTCAAATGCTTCCTCCCACCAACTATCATGATCCCAATTCTACCAGACAGATTCAGCTAGACGAGGGATGTACACTGGAGTCAGAAATGTGAGGAATTTAGGATGGATGATCACTTGGGACTAGTGGGGGGAGTGGTGACACGGGAGGGTGGAGGGATGGTGGAGTAGAAAGGGGAAACTAATTTCAGGGATCTACATGTGACCTCTCTGGGGTTAGGACAGTGGAGGGGAGGGAGTGAAGTGACACATTGGACAGTATAGGCTATGAAGAGGTAATAACAATTTGTAAATTATTAGGGGTTCATGGGGAGGAGAATAGGGGGAATATGGGAAGCTGAAATTAAAAAAAAAAAAAGAACTAGAGGAAAGGGGGAAAGTGGAGCTTATGCTGGGGGCCCTAGGAGAAAATGAATGGAAATGAATGTGGCAACATGTGTATAAGTGTGCTTAATATGAATGATGTATTGAATGCTATAAGAGCCCCCAATACAAGCTATATTTTAAAAAAAAAGGAGGGGGAAGGAGGAACTTATACTAAGGGCTCAAGTAGAAAATATTTGGAAATAAATATAGCAACATGTGTATAAACTTGATACAAATGACATATTGAATGTTATAACAGCTATAAGAGCCCCAAGTAAAATTATTGGAAAAAAATTTACTTCTGTGTGATATTAATATTGTTCAATACTTTTCATACCAAAAGGTACAAAAAGTATTGAACTATTTTAATATATGAGTAATTTTTTGTTGTAAATAATTTAAAGTAATTTTACCAGTACATGGAAAGCTGCCAGAAATCCATGCTAGATTCAGAAGAGGATGTGGAAGGAAGTCTATCATTGTTGGTATCAGATGAATATTACTTGAAAGAAGAGAATATCTGAAACAGTCCAACCTATGGGTTTTTTAAAAATCATTTTATTGGGGACTCATACGGCTCTTATCACAATCCAAGCATACATCCATTGTGTCAAGCACATTACATTTATTTCCATCATTATTCTAAAATTTAAAAAATTGCTTTCTACTTGAGCCTTTGGTATCAGCTCATTTCCCCCCTCCCTCCCTCTCTCTCTCATGAACCCTTGATCATTTATAAAATACTATTTTTTCATGTCTTACACTGACCGACATCTCCCTTCAACTACTTCCCTGTTGCCCATCCCCCTAGGAAGGGGTTATATGTAAATCCTTGCAAGTGTTTCCCATTTCTACCCCCACCTTGCCCAGTACTCTCCTGGTATCACTATTCTCATTATTGGGCCTGAGAGGTTTATCTGTCCTGGATTCCCTGTGTTTCCAGCTCTTATCTGTACCCGTGTACATCCTCTGGTCCAGTCAGAATTGAGATCATGATCGTGGAGAGAAAGAAGAATTAAAGAATTAGAGGAAAGTTGTATGTTTCATTGCTGCTCTCCTGCACCCTGACTGGCTCATCTCCTCTTAGCCAACCTTCTGTAAGGGGATCATCAGTTTTCCACAGGTGGGCTTTGGGTTTCTACTCTGCATTCCCCCTCATTCACAATGATAAGGTTTTTTGTTCTGGCTCTTTGATGCCTGATACTTGATCCCATCTCACTTCATGACCACACAGGCTACTGTGCTTCTTCCATGTGGACATTGTTGCTTTTCAGCTAGATGACCACTTGCTTGTATTAAGCCTTTACGACCTCAGATGCTGTATCTTTTGTTAGCTGGGTACCACTAGCTTTCTTTACCATATTTGCTATCCACCCATTTTGTCTTCAGTGATCTTGTTGGATGGATGAGCATCACAGAATGCCAGGTTATTAGAACAAAGTGTTCTTGCATTGAGGGTGTACTTTAGTACACATTGAAATACATTGAGGCCCAGTGTCTATCTGCTTCATGTTACTGAGCATATAAATATATGTACATAGATCTATATCCCTATTGTTACATATAAATATATTTACATATGTACCTTGCTGTATTTAGACCTTAATAAATGCTCTTTGCCTCCTAGTTCTTTCTTTTATTTACTTTTACTTTACTCTTGTTCCACTATCATTACTGGGTCATCATTCGGGTTCCAGTAATTCCTCTCAGTTACATTGCTCTTGATCAAGACCTTACCAGGCATCCTACACCCACCTCACCATTGATTTTAGATCACTTGTTCCCCTGTTCCTGAGTTTGTTAATCCCCCAATTCCTTTCCCTGCCTCTCATCTCCCATGTGCATTAAATGCATTCGACCCTGTGGATCATAGATATGCTGCAAAGAATAAAATTCTGGAGCATTTAATTGTACTTAGATGGTACCTATACATGTACCAAGAGGTAGTTGTTTGCTTAGAACAAAGGGGTACTGCATGGTTTAGTAACAGGAAAGGTGTGCATCCAGGACCACTATATCCTTTCATTTTGCTTATTCAATTTATATACTGAGCAAGTAATCTGAAAAATTGAACTGTATGGACAAGAGCATGGCATGAGGGTTGGAAAAGAAAACAAATACACAATGATGCAGCTTTTCTTGCTGCAAGTGAAGAGAACTTAAAATGCTGATGAAGATGAAAAACTATGTCCTTCAATATGAATTATACTTCAGCATACAAAATTTCGAAACCCTCACAACTAGACCAACAAGCAACATCATGATGAAGGGAGAAAGTATTGAAGTTTTCAAGGGCTTCATGTTACTTGGACCCACATTGAATACTCATGAAAGTAGCAATAGAGAAACCAAAAGAAGTATCCTTTTGGGCACTTTATACTGCAAATAACCGTCTAAAACTTGTTAAATAGCAACTGTAGCACATTCAGGACTAGGGTAAGCTTCACTAGGGCCATTGTGTTTTCATTTGCCTCCTATGCATGCAAAAGGTAGATAATGAATAGGCAGATTGACAAATACTTGATGCCTTTTTTGGTGATGAGTAATGAGTAGACTGCAGATTGCCAGGAAGCAAGCAAACCTGCCAGAAGGTTCCTGAGAAGTGAAGGTGGTGAGACTATATCACTCACTTTAGGCATGTTGGTTGGTAGAAAAACCAAGGAACCAAACTATGTTAGTCTGGGTAGACTAGAGAAACAAATCCACAGACACACATATGTGTGTAAGGAAAAGGCTTATATACAAGAGCAATTGAACATTAAGAAAACATTCCAACCCAGTCCATTACAAGGACATAAGTCCGATATTATCCGATATGTCTGATACCAATCTATAAAGTCCTCTTGAGACTGACAAAACACATTCCGTGATACCAAATGCAGAACAGTCTCAAGCCAGTGGGTAGAAAGTCTTTGGATACAGTGGCATTGTAAACATCCCAGTGCTTGCAGAGGTGTCTGATTTCTCCAGATTCAGAGGTTTGGTTGCATTCATGTGGTTTGTCTGACTCAGAGCACTAGGGTAGTTCCATGTGTCTTACAAGCTGCAATATCTCTCAGGGAAGTCAGCTGAGAGTGAGGTGTCTCCCACCTCCAAGGAGGAGGTACCAGATTTCCCAGAATTCTCAGAAGGCCATACCCAAACAGAAGCCTCGTTGACGATGATCTGATTGACAGACTAGACTCCACACCTATACCCTTAATCCTTAGATCGACAATTATATAACAGCATACAAACTCACTACCATTTAGTTAATTAGGACTCATAGCCACCCGTTAGGAAAGGGTAGGACTGCTCTAGGGGGTTTCTGAGACTAACATTTTAAAGACATAGAAAGCCTTTTCTTTCTCTTGTGGATCACCTTGTAGTTTTGCTCTACTGATCTGTGGTTAGCAGCCTGATGCTTAACCACTTCTCTACCAGGGGGATCTTGCTTTGATAAAAAAAGATGCAAGAAAAGATCCTTGTGGATGTTGATTGACAATGTCTGCCAATGTAGGTTGAGACATAGCAACAATTGTGAGGATAGCCCAGAACCAGGCAGTGATTCATTTTGTGGTACATAGTACCATTTTCAGTTAGAGCCAAGTCCTTGGCTCCTAACAATAGCAACAAAAATGATGCCAACAAAAATATATATTTTATCATTCATTTTAAACATCTAATGTAACAGCTTGAGCCCAGTTATCTAATCCTCCACATAACAAGTCTTTGATTTATAAACTTGTTTATATGCTTATAAATAAGTCAGCTGTTTCCATTCCCTGCTGGGGGAATCCCTTTCCATCACCCACCTTTTGTGACTGTACCTAACAAATGCCACCCATCTTTCTTTCGTTTTTTTTCCCCACCTACCATTCTTACCTCCACTCTTAAATAGTCTTTCTTGTAGCAAGAAAACACATGAATTTAATATAAAAGTATACCCTATAATTAATTATTAAGAGACTCCTAAAGTGACAAAATACATAGGAGAACCACTATTTTCAGAACTTTAAAACACAATAGAACTCTACTTACAAAACATATATGGAGGTCCTTCAGTAAATGAGATAGTAAGAATTATTATAATTGTACTTGTGAAAACAGTCTGGCATAGGCTGATTTGATCGTGTTTCTTAAGGACGTGTTCTTGTGACTATTTCTAGTATTTCATTAGCTCCATGTCTTATGAAAGGATCTGAGTGACACAAATATTCTTCTATCCACGTTATCTAATTTTCAACTCCTTACAGATGTAAACTATTGCCACTGCTAGGAAGTTCTTAAAGAAACCGAAGTCTAGGAAAAAGGAACTAATTAGTAGGTAAACTAAACCTAGCTCTCTTGATTTAAAAAAAAAATTTTGGGGGGCGGGGTCATCACTGCTCTCTGGTGGTGGGAGTAGGAGGCCCAGCCCCACTGCTGGAATTGAACCTCCATCCCAGTGGGCTGCAGTCCTGCGCACAACCACTACACCACCAGGGCTCTCTTGATTTTAATTTAGCTCTCAGCCCCTTTCTATTGCACTGTTTGTTTTTTAAATGTTTTTAGCATCCAATCATCTCACTTCTTACTTTTTTCACATATATTTTATAGTCTTTTAATTTTCTTGCTACCTATTACATTTGTTGATTTATTTTGAGTTGACTCTAAATCATGTTAACTTAAACTGAAAAATGAAAAATAAATGAAACCCATTACTATCGAGAAGTTGATGTCAACTCATAGTGAATAGGCTAGAACTGTTCCTTAGTGTTTCAGGGGCTGTAATTCTTTACATGAGCAAACAGTATCATCTTTCTCGTGCAGAACAGCTAGTGGACTTGAACTGTCAACCTTGTGGTTAACAGTGTATTACCTAATCCATTGTGCTTCTAGGGTACAGTTTGGCAATTTGGATGGATCCTCTTTAGCCAGCCTGAGCTGTGAAATAGCTTCTTCCTTTATGTATATCTCCATCCATTTATTCTGCAGCTATGTCGAAGTTCATGTGTACTATATAAGACCCAAACCAAACTCAGTGCCGTTGAGCTGATGCCAACTCATAGTGACCCAGGACAGAGTGGAGCTGTCCCTTTGAATCCCTTAGTCTTTCCTGCTCAGAACTGGTCGGTGGTTTTGAACTGCTGACCTTGTGGTTAGCAGCCCAGCGTGTAACCACTGTGCCACCAAAGCTCCGTATGCACTGTATGACAGACCTTTAAAATGAATAAGGCTCTATCTTTACAGAATTTACTATCTTAATTGTGTGATGAGGGAGGTAAGTGAGGAATTTCACTCATTAATATATATATGTTAGAATGTGGGTAATTGAAAGAAATTCTTACAGTAATTTAGAAGAGATTTTGTTAGGCCCAGCTAGAGGTAATCAGGAAAAGTGTTGCCAGTATATAATAGCTAACACTTTTCTATAAAAAGTGACAAATGAAATTAAATTAGGTTAATCAAAAGTAAAATTTATTGGCTAATGTAATAAAAAAGGCCAAGAGTAGATTGATTTTTAGGCATGATTATCCAAGCATTCGAATGAAATCATGAGGCTTCCCTCTTTTTCTTTGAATAAGTGTTTGTTGAATAAGATAAAGTAGGGAAAGGCAGATTGGTACTGGGAGATGGGTTGTGAGGAAAAGAATAATGCGGGCTGAGCCCCGGTGGCATAGTGGTTGTGTGTGGAACTGCGGCCCACTGGGATGGAGGTTCGATTCCAGCTCCACGGAGCAAAGGCTGGGCCTCCTACTCCCACCACCTGAGGGCAGTGATGCCCCCCCCCCCAAAAAAGAAAAAGAATAATGCATGTTTGTGACTTCTTCACTATGCTCAGATTCTTCACCCTCATTTCAGAAACTGCCCTACATTACCCTTTCTTGCTACCATGTGACAAGAAATATTGTAGATTTACAGAATGTGCTCTTTCAACGTGAATTTCATTGAGAATATTGATTTTGTTTATAATACTCTGTTCTTGGAAACAGTATTGTCTCCCATACGACCATCCTGGTTCCACAACCTACAGACAATCTCTCTAGGCTGGGTACAGAAGCTGCAGCTACTTCATTACTAAAGAACACAAGCAAACTTGGTTTTAAAGGAATGCTTGTTTATAAGCTCAAGCTCTGCAATGTTGCCGCAAGTATAAAGTCTCAGAACTGCATCAAAGGACATGGTTGAAATTTGAGACACCATTTTGATGAGGAAACCTTTTAGAGCGGCATTATCAGAACATGCCTTCTTTGTTCTAAAAACATTCCAGAAACAGCTTATGTAATAGAGTGGTGCTGCCTTATCATTTAGTATAGGTTTTCTGAATGTTTTGTTAAATGCTTACATATTAAATTTTTCACAAAATGTTTCAAGTGGAACAGACCCTAGAAGTCATCTGCTCAGTCCGTGTTCTCTATTGTGGGGTGCTTAGAAATAGGTGATTGTCACACAGTTTGGGGCAGGGGAAGATACAGCTGGCAGACCCACCCATACCTAGAAACTCTGGAAATCTCTTAGAGTGAGAAGTTTATACTAGCTCAAGTAGTGATCATAGAATTCAGATTTAAGGGGGCGCTGAGCCTCGGTGGCATAGTGGTTGAGTGCGGGACTGCGGCCCACTGGCTTGGCAGTTCAAATCCAGCAGCAGCTCTCTAGGAGCAAGGCTGGGCCTCCCACTCTCACCAGAGGAAGAGGACAGTGATGCCCTAAAACAAAAACAAAACAAAAAATTCAGATTTAAACAAAACAAAAACAAAACAAAAAATAACATCAACAAAAATCCATTGACATTTCATGTATTTTGACTCAATAACTTTATTGGGCAGAATAGGATGGCATCATAGGGTGTCCAAGGTTGTAATATTTGTTGAAGCCATATCTTTCTTCCTCAGAACAACTAGTGGGTTTGAACCCTCAACGTTTTGTTTAGCCTCTGTGTTAGGCAGGATTGAGTAAAGAAACAAATCCAGTGGCATGTATAAGAAAGAACATTATATCTAGAAGTAAGTGTATAAGAATAAAACACCCCAGCCCATCCAACTCAAGTCCATAAGTCCAGTACTAAACTAGTTTGCAAGTCCCACATCAGACTCACACAGCCATATGCAATGTGTGTAGAATGCAGGAAGATGACAAGCTGTTTCTTGCAAAGTCACGTGGATCTGAGGTTGATGGAAACATGGCAGGGCTCCATCAGCTTTCTAAGTGATCAGAAAGTAAGCAGATCAAGGTAGAGAGAGTGGAGCAGGTCACAAGGAAGCAACTTCAGGTTGTAACCTGATCAACAGATCAGATACCCTTCCATCACTTTTATAAATCTTTAAGTTGACATAAAATTATGTAACTAGTTCAACCTTTCCTAGTTAACCACTAAAGCTCCTTAAATTTTGATTACCCACTACCACCGTCTGGATCACAGCTCATGGGGACACTATTTGGACACAGTAGGAAGGATTCCCAAGCTGATTTGCGCTGGGCCCTTTCAGTTAGGAGCCCTTCCTTAACTCAGTATGTCACCAGTGCTTCTTAAGGTTTGATCAGCCACCAAATAAAAGTGAGAGAAATTGATATAAAAACGTATCCTAGGGCTGAGCCCCGGTGGCGTAGTGGTTGTGCGCGGAACTGCGGCCCACTGGGATGGAGGTTCGATTCCGGCTCCCAGGAGCAAAGGCTGGGCCTCCTACCCACCACCAGGTCAGTGATGCCTAAAATTAAAAAAAAAAAAAAAAAAAAATGTATCCTAAATTGCTTAAGTTTAGATTGCACATATGTAATTAAGATATTCAACTCTTGAATTGTGCAGATTTTCTTCCATATTTGTTTTAATAAGCACATTTTTAGCAAAGCCTCTCAAAAGAATTGAATGATTGGAATCTCATTCTACTATTTTTTCATTTCCTCAACACCCCTATGTACTTCTTTTTGTCATTATAAAATTCAATTTTGCTTTTCATAGTTCATATCGTCTCAGACTTCCAGTTTGGATTTAGTTTTGTGGGCATTTAAGTTTTTATGAGGAGGATCAGAAGTTGCTGGTCTACTTAAATTTTTAGACTCTTTCTCTTGCTCTCTCTTTCATTCACTCATTTACCATTAAAATTTTTAAAATATGCATATGACTGAATTTTTGCATAATCATTCCTTCTTCCAAAGAACTCCTTGTCTAATGTGCGGGGTGGTGATTTTGGTCGTTCTTGTATAATATACTTGTTTTTCACTTTGAGTTTATCCCTGGAGGATTGTCAGCTCCAGACAATTGGTTACATGAAATTTCCAGGGAGTCACAATTAAAAAGAGATTGGAAGCTTCTTCACAGCAAATTAAATAAATTAGTTTATGTACAGTTAATTATAAATGTAATTAATTTCTCCTGCATACTTTTCTACACGGCTGTTGTTAGGTGCCACTGAGTGTGTGCTGGCTCCTCGGGACCCTGCCGTGTACAGCAGCAGAATGAGCACTGCCCACCCAGTTGTCATGTTAGAGTCACTGTCACAGCCCCTGTGTAAATCCACTGACCCAGGGTCTTCCTTTCTTTTCTTTTGATGCCCATCCACTTTACCAACCATGAGCTATTTCCCCAGGGACTAGTTTCTCATGCTAGCACGTCAAAAGTACCAGAGAAGAAGTCTTGCCATCCTTCTAAGCAAGGAGCCTTCTGGCTTTACTTTGTTTGTTCTTCTGGCAGTCCATGGTACTTTGAATATTCGTCACCAGTCCTTTAATTCAAATGTATCAGTTCTTCTGTCTGTCTTATTCCGTGTGTAACCTAAAGGTGCGTGGGAGGTCATTGACAATAACATGGCATGGGCCAGGCAGACTTTTGTTGTCAAAGTAGCATACGAACTAGCTTTTCTTTACTTTTCATAAAGAGCCAAATAATAACTAGTTTACAGTTTACATGATAGGAGTCAAGACCAAGGGTTTTATGTATTTATGGCACTCTTGGATAAGCCCTGCCAGCTTCTCAGCCTGACAAACAGGAAGTGTTTACTCTTATAGATTTACAGTCTCAGAGAGTCCATGTAGTCACTGAGTGGGTCTCTGTGGCAGTAGCTCTTTTAGAAAGTATGTTATTGTTCGCTGTTGTCAAGTCACTCTGGCTCTTTCGTACAAGGGAAGGAGATGTTCTTGATTGTGCCTTCATTCTCACAATTGCCATCATCATAGCACCATGCTTCTCACCATGGTTCTCCTATGATCGGGTTGACCTGCTAATACAAAAAAAAGAGGCACCCTCCTCCAGAGATTGATGCTTCCAAATGACCAAAGTAAGCAAGTTGGATGGTATTTTTGGAGTCATAAGATTTTCTTTGGCTACTTTTGGGGAGCATGTTTCTAGTTCTTCCTGGCTAGTCATTTTTTATCAGGATGCTCCACTAAAATGTTTCCACTTTGGGTGACCCTGAAGGTATTTGAAATTTCAAGGTAGAGTTTCCAGCATACCTTTAATACCCAAGCTATTGCATATCTTTAATACCCAAGCTGATAATCTGATAGTGTAGGTCCTTAAATAACTTGCTACAAAGCAGAAAATATGCTAGAAGTTCATACGCTATAAAAAAATGACAGTTGGTAGACTAGATTTGATGACCTTGTAGAAATAACAAAAAGCTTTGTTCTTTTTAGAATGAATACTTGAAAATAGTGTACAGTGCTTTATAATTTGTGTTTAAAAGATTTTCTGATTTGATAGTTTATTTTCATTTCAAGTTATCATTCTAAAAGATTTGCGAGAAGCTAATGTGCTGTTTTTGTTAGTTGGTAGTTTTTATACATTTTTTGCTCAGTTTTACATAAATTAAATAATGGTCTTACCAAAGAATTCTCATCTGCTTTTATTTTCCTTTCATGCAGTCTAATGGGTTTCCAGAAAATAACATTATGCAGTTATTTAGAGACAGCATTAAGTACAGAGCAGTTGTTCTCCTGCAGTATTGTGTTTATGTGTGCATAGGAGTGCAGGTGTAGACAAAATAGGACTGTACACTAAAGACAGGTTTTTATTTGTTTCATACTAAGATTTCAGTTAGCGTGTGTGTGTGTGTGTGTGTGTGTGTGTGACTAGAAGCACATCTCTAAGGTATTAACATACCTTAGTAACAGTAACAGGTGTCTGCTAGTAACTTTTTTCCCTAGAGACATTTGAGGGACATATGCATATATGTGTGTGTGTGTGTATTCGTGTGGGTATTTGCCATCCTTTCTAGAAGCTAGGACTTAGCAGGCAGGCATTGTGTTGTCAAGTAGCGCTGGTGGTGCAGCAGATATAAGCACTTGACCATCATTATATGGTATCTATCTTCACCCTTTGGTTCTTGCTCATCTCTGTGTCCTTGCTGCTCTTACATAGACAGTTTTGTTTGTGCGTAGGTGAATATCTATGAACAAATACAAGTTGTTAATCTTGTGGGAAATGCTTAGAAAGGGAAGGAGACTTATTCTATGCTGTATACCCTTGAATTTTGTGTCAGGTGCATGTATTAACTGCACAAAAAATAAGTATTTTAAAGCTTGCCAACATTTTCCCCCTACTTTGTGTTTTGATACAACCGGATACACAGAGTATGCTTGGGAGCACTGAGTCAGTTAAGGAGGAAACCCAGAAGGAGGCATTTAGGATTAGATTCCGCACCCCACCCTCCCCTCCAGGATCTGAGCAAGTCTGTGTCTTTCAGAGCCAGGATGCACAGGATGCATTCACCGTATTGAAATTGGGTAAAGTTGTTAATATGCAGAAGTACGTGAACCTTAGTCTAAATGCTGCCATTTACTCATTCCTCTTGTTATCACTGAATTACCATAGTTTAGAGTCTAACAGGTAAAGAGTGATGTAGAAGCTAGCAGCCTTACTATAAACTAAATAATAACTAAATCAAATAGTAGAAATAGTTAATTGTGTAAATTATGGGAGATAAAGCATCTACAAAGAAAAATAGAAAACTCTACCTAAATTTTATACTTTAAACATTAGTTGATTCAAAAATAAATTTTGCCGATAAAAACTTTTAGGAGAACAGATAAAAAATACATATAAGTAAAAACGATTATGAGTTGTCTCCCAAATAGGTGTTGAAACCCAAGGCTGTATCTTCATGTATATGGGTGTATTCCTATGTGGGAACCAGATTATCTTTGTAATGTTTATGAAGCCATCTGTGTAGAAGTGGCTTCGACTTTGTCTCTTGTGAAATATATAAGGAGCAGCATAAATAGAGATAAATGAGCAAGAACTATCCCCCCCTCCCAAAGATAAAGTCAACTACCACTGAGTCAATTCTAATTCATAGGAATCATATAGGACAGGCTAGAACTGCCCCCTGAGGGTTTCTGAGGCTATAAATCTTTACTGGGGAGCCTCACTTTTCACCCATGGAATGCCTGGTGGTTTTGCACTGCTGTGGGGATCAGCCCAAAGGGTAGATGCCACATAATGATCTTAAAGGAAATAAGGAATAGAAGCTCAAAAAAGAATAAGCTCTTTCCCAGTGCTAGCAGGCAACCCTCTTCTAGGGCCAGTGACCTGGATTTGGACTTTAAACCCCTAAATGTTGAGGAAATAAATTTGTTTGTTAAATCTGTCATTTATAATATTTGTTACAACTAGTCTGAGCAACTACGGCAGATAAATCTTTCATAATGTAGGGTGAGGCCAAGAGTTCTTAGTTGCCATTAAAACATGATCCATCAAAGGAAAAATTTATAAATTGTACCTCCTCAAAGTTAAAATATTTTGCTCTGCTAAAGACTCTATTAAGCAGACTCTGTTAAGTGGCTGAAATGACAAGCTATATATTGGGGACAACTATTTGCAAATAACATATTTGACAAAAGACTGCATTTCAGAATTGAGTATTACCTTGGGGAAAATACCAGCAGGGGCTGCATGTGAACACGTTGGCGCCTGGAGTGGAGAAAAAGGTGTCATGCACTTAGCTTAGAAATGCCGAAAGGCCCTGTAGTTGGGGTTTCAGTGATAAACTACCTAGGGCTGGTTCTTGTCACCTTTTTTTACTCACAGAGGACAGCTAGAGATGCATCAATATCTCTGTCTGCTCTCATTTTTAGTTGGGTAAGAAATGAGGGTGCAGATTACATTGACTGCCATTTATAACCCCAATTAGATGTGAAAAATTCCCTCTTCTTACCTAGAATGCTGATCTTGCATAGGGACTTCTTCGGTTTTCATTAATCACAGGGAACTGGCTTCACAAAAAGTTGGAGAATGTAGCGATGTGGTGGTGGTAGCCCCTGGAGTTAGGTATTTTAGATAAACAACTGCTTAAGAGGGAGTCCTGACCAAGTAACTCTTGGATTTATTGGAGGAAGGGCTGAAGACAGGAGCCAATTCTTGGAAAAAGAGAGAAAAATATCAGTAAGCAAATTAATAATTTCCCTTTGAATTTGAAAACAACTCTGCCTCATTTGTTAAGTTTTTTCTAAAATTGTTTAAAACTCCTGCCTTCTAATAAGTATGTGTAGAAAGATTCAGTAATAAATGAAAACACAGACTCTGTGTTGTCAATTTTTGTGTCATTTGCAAAAAGACAATAGCTGTAATTTGTGGATCTTCTGCTTTTTAAGTTGTAATAAACTACTATGCATCATACATCTTAAGGTTTTTAGAAATATTTTCCCAATAATACTAATGTAAATAGTCTTTGGAATAGCTGCCCCTACTCTCCACCCCCTTTTCTGTGACATCTGAAGTAAAAACAAGCTCCCCTTCTTCAAAAGAGATTTAAGATGAAGTAGTTAAACCTGAGACATTTCTCTTTTTGTTTCAGTGTGCACTGTAGTCTGCCTGTAAGCTATGTCTGTGCAGTATGAGGACCTCTGGTACATGCAAAGTGGAGCAGAGCAGTCTTTCCCTGTGGGTCTCCTTTCTCTGGGCATTTGTAGCTGTGCTTCATGTGTGCAGTCAGTTAGGGGGAGCTGGAAGGGCTCAGACGTCAGCTAGTGTACAGGTACTGAGGTTCAATTTTCAGAAGGGACCAGCACATCTGATCTTTACTGTTTTTCTTCTTTTAAGGCAGCCATTTGGGATCAAGTGCAATAATTATAATTATTAACATTGAAAATAGAAAAATATATTAAGTTCTGTAGCTTTTAAAGAATAATTGTTCTATTCTTTGTAGTTTCCTTATGCTTTGTCTATGAGTGCTTGATTTTGTTTTATATCTTAACATCAGATTATTTCATTCATTCTTCTGTTTAGTTAATATAACCTGTGTCCTCGGTTAACTATTAACTAATAATGAGTTCAGTTTACTTTAACCTATTGTCACATAGAATAGTTTTCATTTTTGTTGTTATGAATATTCAATGCTGTTTTATAACAAAAGTGAGTAGAGATTGTCAAAAGGAGGTTAACTTGATTTTCTACTTTTCCTATTAAAAATGTGAATGTGTTGGTGTTTACTTAAGGCCTAGTTCATATTCTTATTGAAATAATTTGCATTTATCTCTTTTAAACATTCATCTTTTAGAAAATCATTTTATTGGGTGCTTGTACAACTTTTATCACGATCAATAAATCCATCTATTGTGTTAAGCACATTTGTACATATGTTGTCATCATTTTCGAAACATCTTCTTTCTACTTGACGTCTCTTATCAGCTCCTCATTTCCCCCCCTCCCTCCCTCCCTCCCTCATGAACCCTTCATAATTTATAAATTATTATTATTTTTTCATTTCTTGTATTGTCCTATGTCTCTCTTTACTCCTTTGTCTGTTGTTCATCCCTCTCTGAGGGGATTATAAGTAGGTCATTATGATTAGTTCTCCCTTTCTCCCCGCACCTTCCCCTTCTCCTCCTGGTGTGGCTGTTCTCATTATTGGTCCTGAGGAGTTTATCTGTCTTGTATTTCCTATTTCTCCAGCTCTTATCTATACCCATGTACATGTTCTGGTCTTGCCAGATTTGAAAGGTAGAATTGGGGTCATGGAAGTGGGGAGGAGGAAGCATTAAATAACCAGAGGAAAGCTGTATGTTTCATCAGTGCAGTGCTTCACCTTGACTGGTCTGTCTTCTCCCCACGACCCTTCTGTAAAGGGATACCCAATTGATTACAGATCGGCTCTGGGCCTCCACTCTGCACTCTCTCTGCCCCCCCCCCCCTGAAATAGTCACATTATTATTTTTTACTCTGGATCTTTGATGCCTGATACCTGATCCCATCAACACCTCATGATCACACAAGCTAATGTGCTTCTTCCATGTGGGCTTGGCTGCTTCTGAGCTTGATGGCTGCTTGTTTTATTTTCAAACCTTTAAGACCCCAAATGCTATGTATTTTGTATTTTGGGCTACTATCAGCTTTTTTCACCATATTTGCTTATGTACACGCCTTGTCTTCAGTGATTATGTCAGGAAGATGAGCATCTCATAGTGTTGGATTTTTTTTTTGTGGTATCACTGCCCTGGTGGGAGTAGGAAGCGCAGTCTTGCTCCTGGAGAGCTGCTGCAGGATTTGAACCATCAACCCTGTGGGCTGCAGTCCCGCACATAACCACATGCCACCAGGGCTCAGCCTAGGGCTGGATTTTTAGAACAAAGTGTTGTGTTGAGGGAGTACTTGCGTAGAGGCCCAATGGGTATCTGCTTCCTTAATACTAAACCTAAATATATGTACAAAGATCTATTCCCCCATCATCATATATAAATGTATTTATATATGTACATGCCTATATTTAGATCTGTATAAATGTCCTTTGCCTCCTAGTTCTTTCCTCTATTTCCTTTTTCGTTCCTCTTGTTCCACTATAATTTTTAGCCTTCATTTGGGTTTCAGTAATTCCTATCCCGCCTTACCAGACCTCCTACAACCTTCACACCATCGATTTTTGGTCAGTTTTTGTTCCCTTGTCTTTGGGTTTGTTAGCACCTGCTTCCTTTCCCTTACCTCCTCCTCTTTCATGCCCCCATGGAACTGTTGTCCTGTTGTTTTCTCTTCCAACTTTTTTATCCCACCTCTCCCATCCAGATATGCAGCGATAACAGTATGCACAAACACAAGACTGAGCACAGCAAAGCAACAATAGAAATAAAACAATAGCTACAACAACAACAACAACAACAAAAAAGCAATGACAAAAAAGAAAAGTTTATATACAGCTCAAGGTCTATTTGTTGTTGTTTATGAGTGTTTTCCAGTCAAGTCTGGTGGGGCGACACACCCTGGCCCCACAGTCTATTTTAAGTGTTCTCTGGGGACTTTATCACTTTGCCTCCCCATGCTGCTCTGTTGGATGCCCCCAGCATCTTGCCTTGGTGTGGTGGAGTCAGCGAGCACAATTCCCTCCTGTCTCCTGTCGTCCCTTGTCATGCTGTGGGTCAGTGAGGAATATTGTATCTCGTGGTGGGGCCAACACTATGGTCCTCTCTGTGCATTGGCTGCTCTGAGCAGAAATATCATCCTCAGCACTTTGTGGGCCAGGATGTGCTTCACTCTTTTTTTCCTCCCTTTCCTCTTATTTGCTCCTGTGTGCTCTGATCAGACATGTCCCTCTCCTTGAGCTGTAGCTTCAGTGCTGTCCTCTGAAATGGATTCTGGGGGAGGGTATGCTGTCCACATTTACATTTATCCTATCTCAAGTCAAACCAAAATTGTGCTTTAAGTCAGTTATAAAGAATTGCTACACAGTGCAAATGAACATGCTATATAACCATGGAACATTCACTTTTGAAGCAACAAAATTTAGGAGGTTGGCGGGCTACTTCTAACCTGCATATGATGACTGAAATAAAACTTCAATTAAAAATCAAATGGTTCTTACATTTCTTTTTGTTGTTGTTGTTTGTTTGTTTGTTTTTGGCATCCCTGCCCTCTGGTGGTTGTGGGAGCTACCCAGCGCTGCTCCTGAGAGCCGCAGCTGGATTTGAACCGCCACGTCTGCGGGCCGCAGTCCCGCACTCAACCACTTACGCCACTTGGGCTCAGCCGGGTTCTTGCATTTCTAATGAGGAATTTTATCTGTCATTTAGTATTGTAAAATATCAGTGAGATCTTATAAAAAGTAAAAATAGCTCTTTACCAGCAATTTGGGAAGATACAGCTTTCTCAGTATCCACACTCAAAATGGCATAACAATGTATGACACTCTGGTTAGCGTCATAATGAGTTGCCTTGAGAGATAAGAGTCCAAGTCAAGGTCGAAACACACACAGTAGGGAGCTTTCATTAACACGGTCCTTTTAGATCCAAAGTCATGATGCTGTTTGTTCATCTGCTTATTAAGGGTTTTTTATTTAAAATAATGCTGTTTCGAAGCCTTTAAAATGTACTATACAGAAAAGAAACACTATTGCCTCTCGATGCACTGGCAGAATAGTGTAGTGTCACAAATAGAGTTAACAATTACAAGACACTCAGTTCTGGGAGCTGTGTTAATAGGTTCTGGGGCTGAGCCCCGGTGGCGTAGTGGTTGTGTGTGGGACTGCGGTCCACTGGGATGAGGTTCAATTCCAGCTCCACAGAGCAAAGGCAGGGCCTCCTACTCCCACCACCTGAGGGCAGTGATGCCCCCCCAAACAAACAAACAAACAAACAAAATAATAGGTTCTGACCAAATAGTACAATGGTTTTATTTTTAATAATAAATAAAACCAAATGCTTATGCTAGTTGAGAAACAAATCATTTTTCTGTAATCCCATTACTTAATTCCTCTATAACTTAGGGTCTGAGGAATTTGATTGGAGGTGTGTGTGTGTGTGAGAGAGAGAGAGAGAGAGAGAATATGAATATGACTTGGGCATACAGGAATTTTCTGTAAAGGAAAGAAAATGCAGGAGTAGTAATATGGGCTGCTTCTGTCCAATTCAGGAAGTCTTTTATATATTTGTTTATTTAACAGTTTTATTATTCAGATATCAATACAAATCAATCACATTAAGAAGAGTTATATAATCACACCACAATCAATTTAGAACTTTTTCCCCCTTGTTATTATTAGCTTCTCAAGGAAGTCTTTTAAGAGTTTCCCTCTGACTCCATAACAGTTCTTTAGACTGGGCCTAGGGAGAATACATACATACATCGAGTATCTAAAACTAAAACAGGGCTTTACATACAATACATTCATATGTTCATTGAATTGTTAGGGTAAGAGACAAAAAAATTCACAGTATGATATTGTGGTAGTGTGCCCTTGATTCCAACTCATAATGACTTTGTAGAATTGCACTATAGAGTTTGCCAGATTAATTTTTACAGGAGGCAAGATCAGATATTTTCTCTTTTGTAGTGACTGATAGGTTTGAAATGCCAATCTTTCAGTTAGTCTTCTTCTACATGATAATATCAAGTCACAACCAAACCCACTGCCACATAGGGCATAAGCTTTTTTTTTAGGTTTTAAAAAAACAGTTCAATTTTATTTGATCCACATATCATACAAGTCATTAATTCAGTAGTGTTATGATGAGTTGTACAATTTTTACCACAGTCCAATTTTGAACATTTTCTTCTTCTTGAGGCTATAAATCTTTATAGGAACAGAGAGCAAGCAGCCTCTTTATCCTCAGGAGTGAATGGCTGGTGGGTCTGAACAGCTGATTTGTTGATAGCAGTGCCTAACCTGTAGTACCACAAGAGCTCTTGGTAAGAGGAGATTGAAATAGTGATTTATGGGTTAGTGGAACAAATGGATTTGGTGAGTATCTCCTAAGAAAAATAAACACTCTGTTGGAGAGAGGGCCAAAAGAGAAAAATTTGCAAGAAAGTGGTAAAAGAACAAGTAGTCAACCCCACTCTTCCATTTTTTGATAGCTAAAAATATGAAGAACTAAAAATCTTCAGGTGAACACAGGAATATTGAGAGTATATTGTTTATATTCTGTATAATGTGATGGGGAGATGGGACCTTCTCTAACTTAAGAAGAGAGGCCTGAGCCCCGGTGGTGTAGTGGTTGTGTGCGAGACTGCGGCCCACTGGGATGGAGGTTCAATTCCAGCAGTGGGGCTGGGCCTCCTACTCCCACCACCGGAGACCAGTGATGCCCCCCCCCCCAAAAAAAAAAAAAAAGAAGAAGAAGAAGAAGAGAATTGCCATCACCTTGAGCCCAAGACTGATTCCTGTGAAGCTCAGCTTAGACACTTACTCTTTTCAACCTGTATATAAAGTGACCAGATTTAAGCGGGACACCATTGATTAAAAATTTGGTCTATATGGAGCAACAAAAATTTTCATAGAACACAAAAATAGTATTGTTATATATTTATTTTAATTTTAAAACACCACGGGGGGTTGTTAAATTGTTAAAAAGTGTGATGTCTGGTCACTTTACCTTTATGCCAATATTTCCACATCACTCATCCCTCTTAGGCATGCTATACTTTCTCTACTAAGTTTGATACTTTATAACAATGGCTACATATTCATTATTATGAGGTTAACTCTGAAAGTTACAGGTTGCTATTTAGGATGAGAAATCCCTCAGAATACATAAAAGCTTTTCAATCAGGACAAGTTCTCTTCTTAGCTGTGTCTCCTGGCTGACCTCTTTCTAGCTTTGGGCTATAGAGATCTCTTGGACTGGCCAGACCTCTGCCCTGCTTCAGCTGGTGTTACTAAGCTCTTTTAACTATGCTGGTAAGTGCCAGCACTCCCATTCTGCCAGTAAGCGTAGACCCCAAAGTGCCCTATGGGTTTCTTGCCCTATGGGTTGGCACATCCCTTTGTAACTACCTTGCTTCAGGGCCCAGCAGGCCCCATTGCATTATCTTGCTGATCTCCTAGTTTCGCTGCCTTTTCTGTTGCTGGTTCTCTGCCATGCTGCTTGTCATGCAGGAGATTCTCAGCTTACGGATCCTGGGTCCAAAGGACAAGCTTCGTTCCAGTCTCTTCTTTTTGGAGTTAGTGAGGCCTACTTTTTCTGCTTTGGGTCTAATTTAAACGTAGTGGAATGATAAAATAGACCAAAACCCTCATTACAGGTTCATACCCTTTGTTTACATAGCCCATCCCTGTTAGAGCGCCCTGCACCTTACTTACATTATTCACAAGCTGTTCCATCCCTTTGGTGTGGCACAAGCGCCTCATTTATAGTCACATCATTTGGCATGAGTTACAAGACCACGACAAGAAAGACCATATAAAAGCGATCCATTCCACCGTACCCCTCTACAAATCTTTGGAAAGTGGCAGAGGTACAAACATTTTTTACTCCAGAAACATGATTCTCTGCAATTGAGGTCTCTGAATGGCTGGATTTGGATAGGAAACCTTGGAGCAGGGAGTACTCTCCAGACCATACTGGCCTCACCTCCCTTAAAGCTTCAGTTATTCATTCCTCTTTCCCAGTGTACATGGTGAAATGGAGCAAGCCCTCGGTAGCTTTCTCAGGGCCTGGCCGGGGTGAATTCTGTGCTCGAAGGTGAATGAACACTTTCGCAGAACACCTGGTGGAAGGAAGACTACCATTTGGGATTCCCTTGGCTGGTGTACTAGCTGTGAGTGGCTCTGCCTAGCCAAGCAGCAATTTTAATCTCCACCACCATTCAGATGCAGGGGAGCTGTTTTAGAGCAGTTGAGATTGCAGTGTTTTAGGAGAGTAGCAGCTGAAGTTTCAATCCCTTAGATGGAGATTGAACAAGCCCTTAGTTGGCCTTGATATTCTCTAGAAAAGCAATGGACAGGCAATTCATTTTTCAGGAGATTGGTTTGGTGTAGCACAAATTCTTAAAATTTCCATGTTACAATTTTTATATACTGCCTGTCAGTTGTTATTTTATTGCGTGCCTCTGTGTGCTAACCCAGAGTGGGGATTTCCAAGGTGAGAATGACATGCTTGCCTTCAAAAGAACTACTGAATTACTAAGGACTTTGTACTCAATCTGTTTATAATATGTCAAAAAAGAATATTCTCTAAAAATTAAATTACAGATTAAGTTGTAGGAATGAATGTACTACATGTGATTTAAATAGGGAAGTAAATTTTTAATTCATTTAACTGAAACCGGTTTTCAATTTGAATAGGTGTTTCTTCATGGCAAGTAGCTTTCATAGATGTGTTCATATTTTTCTCCTTTGTGAAATATGTAAAGGATAAGAAACAGATTCCTTTATTTATCTTCATTATCGGACTCACAGATAATTTTTTGAGCCTCATCTCACAAGTATTCTGTTCAGCCTCATCTACTTAACATCACCTAACAATAATAATTTTTCATGAAATTCACAGAATAGTTAAATTCTTTGGAAGGCAGGTGTCTGTTGTGTTTTGTTTTTTTCAATCCTCATATCCATATCTTGTATTGTAGTGCCTGGAATACAGTGACACTTGTTAAAAAATTTAGTAAGTAATTTTTGAATGGCTCTCCTTTCCCTTTATAGAAAACTACTATAGTTGAGGTAGAATAGCCAGCAAAGTAAATGTAAGGATGAGATCTGGCTTAAACTCCCACCCTTGAAATTGATTTTGGTAATGACCTCTACAACAGGGATAATAGTTTACAATTTTAGAGCTTCATTTAAACCTAACTAAATTTATTTCTGTGGCCCGCTCCCTTTTAAATTTTTTTACTTTGAAATCATTTAAAATTTATTGAAAGGTGGCAAAGCTAGTACAGCGAGTTACTATGTATGAGGAGGGAGTTACCCCACAAGCAAACAAAACTGACAACCATTTGTTTTGTTTTGTTGACATGATAGGGATAGTATATTTGGAGTTCATTATACCTGGTCAGACTGTTGATCAAGTTTTCTAATGAGAGATTCTGAAAATGCAACTAACAGTGTGTGACAAAAAGATTCCTGGAATTGGGGATTGGTTTTGCCACCACAACAATGTGCTTGCTCATGCAGCCAGTTTTTGGTGAAAAACCACTTGCCTCTTTGACCCCATGCACTTTACTCACCTGACCTCGCTCCTTGTGATAGAAAGTTTCCATCAATGAAGTGATCCATTAAAGGGCAGCGATTCGTGTGCAGAAATGAAGGGGAAAAACAAGGAAGATGATGTCAGCAATCCAAACAGATGAGGTGGAAACTTGTTTCCAATATTGGAATTGCATATTTGACAAATATCCTAAGTGTAATGGAGAGTACTTTGAAAGTGATAAAGTTTTGGGATTTATTTTCCAATCAAATACATAACTTTGGTTAAAAAAATACTTCTATTTTTTGGGGGGAGGCGAGTACTCCTCTGTATTTTCCCCGAGTTCCAGTAATGCTATCGTCTTACCTAACCCACATATATTTGTGTAAACTAAGAAAAAATACTGATGTGATACTATTAAATGTAGACTTTATTTGCATCACGCCAATTTTCCCATTCCCATCCTTTTTCCATTCCAGTGTCCAGTCAAAGGCACAATATTACATTTGATGTGGGAATGTTTCTAAAGCTGTACACACACATTATTGTTGTTAGGTGCCCTCAAGTCCGTCAGTCCCAACAGAAGGAAATCCTGCCCTGTTCTGTGCTGTCCTCACTACCATTCTCACGGTTGAGTCCATGGTTGTAACCACGGTGTCAGTCCATTGTGCTGAGGCCTTCCTCTTTTTCCGTTGACCTGCTTTACCAAGCATGATGTCCTTTTCATATATACACACATACATACATACCTGCTCCTCATTTCTGAGCAGCGTGGAGTTATGCAGAAATGAGTGTTCTGACCAAATGGCCCCTGGATCCAGTAGTCATTTAGTAAGCAGCTTCAAGGGGCTCCCCTTCTACAGCCACTGCCTGAAGCTCTCTTGTCTTAGTGCCTTAACCTCCGTGCTTCAGGCAGATAGATTGACTTGTGCCATTTCAAGCCACAGGCAAAAGGATGAATTGGATCGAGATGAGCAGCCAGGTAACGGCCCCCCCTACCCAGTCCACTTAGAGTTCAGATACCTCAAGACATGATAGGATTTTTGGGGTTTTTTCTTGTTTTTGTTTTTGGGGCATCACTGCCCTCTGGTGGTGGGAGGAGGAGGCCCAGCCTTGCTGCTGGATTTGAACCTCCAACCCAGTGGGCCGCTGTCCCGCACACAACCACTATGCCACTGGGGCTCAGCCCCTAGAATTTTATTTAAACCCAGCACGTCCTGAGCATGCAAACTGTGAACCATGAGGTCTGCATTGAAGTGACAGACTCATCCTATTTGGAATCTGGAGTTCTTTTAAGCCTGTGTTCCAGCTGAGATTCGGTAAAACTGTTAGACACATGTGTGGGCTAGTGGTCCAAGGCCATGTTGTCTGGCCTTTTTCATTTAACTTTCTTTTGAATCTTGACTGGAGAGATGTGGAATGGAAGGGATCAATAACTGGGCTTAGGAGAGAGACACTCTTAGACACAAAACACAGGGTTCCTACCTGGTGATTTAAGTAGTGTGAAGTGCTAGATGATGAGATAGTCAGTAAGTGAGGACTGGGTGTCCATCTGTGTATCTGGAAGGTACGCGAGTATCTAAAAGAGTATACAGACCCATACCTATATTTGTATACCTGAAAAGCCGCACCCACTGCCAGAGTCAATTCTGACTCATAGCACCTCTGGGTTTCTGAGACTGAGTATTGACAGGACCAGATGACCTTACCTCCGGCTGTCGAAACAGCTGCGGGGGTTGAACTGCTGGCTTTGTGGTTAGTAGTCCAGCACTTAACCCACAGTACTGCCAGGGTACGTACATCTACATCTACATACATCAACTTTTTTAGAAAATGCAGTGAAAAGCTAATGGGATTTTTCCAGGAACTTTTTGAAACTCCCTTGTATGTGTGGGTACATGAGTTCAATTCCATTTTGAGAGCATGATTGTATCAATAGTATAAGTGATAGCATGTTACATGATATTTTATTTATTAGCCCAGCAGGAAGCTTGTTACTTGAGGAAATGGTTGTGATTGCCAATCATCCCAACCTGATTTTCAGCCAGTGAAAAGAATATTATAAATGGTTTAAACTACTGTAATGCTTACATAAACAGTTGTGATTTTTAAAAAATGCTTTTAGTGGGGACTCTTAGATCTTTTACCATACTCCACACATTCCTCCAGTGTGTCAAGCACATTTGCACATATGCTGCCGTCATCCTTTTCAAAGCATTCTCCCCTCTTGAGCCCCTGATGCCTGCTCCCCATATAATAGTTACGGTTTTTTAAGAGGAGATATTGGGATGGTAGATGGCATAGGAAAAGTTAGTCTTTGAAATAATTTTTGGAATTCATGAATTTCTGCAGAAATTGTTTCTCTCTAGTTTGACACAATCTTATGTTTATTCTTCCTACATAGACAACATTTCTTGGCTTCAAAATACAGATGGCTGATCTGTAAGTTGTTTCATATCTTTGGTACCTAGTGTAATGCCTTCTATAAAGGAGAATAAATGAATTAAATAGATGGATGAAAGCTATTCAGTTTCAACCCAAGATTGAAATAAGTTGGACTTTTTTTTTTCATGCAGAGGAAAGAAAATTGAGAAATAAAGGAGTATCTAACTTTGCTTCCCGTTAATATCTATGAGGAGGTACTCCCCAAAAAACAGGAACTAGTCCCTCCCCTAGAAATATATTTAATTTTTTTTTACAAAACAACCTCATCACCTTCAAAGTACACTTAATACATTTGTTGAATTCATGATTTCATTCTTGGAAACATTTTTCAAACTCATTTGTTTGGATGGCTGACAGCACCTCCCTCGTTTTTTTCTTCACCTCTGATAGGTCATCACATCGCTGTTCTTTCATGTCCCTCTTCATTTGCAGAAACAAAAAGAAGTTACAGGGAGCGAGGCCAGGTAACTACGGTGCATGGGGCAAGAGAGACAAGCTGTTTTTCACCCAGAATGGGCACACTGAGCTGGTTGCGTGAGCAGGTGCATTGTCGTGGTGGCAAAACCAGTCCCTTGTCTGCCATAATCAGACCTTTTTTTTTTTTTTCTTCACACAGTTAGTTATCTTTTCAGAATCTCTAAATAGAAAGCTTGATTAATTGTTTGGTGAAATGAAGTCCAAATTTAATACGTCAATATTTTCACCTGTTCAGGAAGTTGATGGATGTCCAGAACTAGGTTTGTCATCAATTGATATATGTATTTAATGGGAAAACCACTCACGTACACGTGAGTTTTTTCCATAGCACTGCCCATGATGTAAGCTATGTTCAACATCACAACAGTTTCTGTGGCATTTTTTTCCTGAACAGGAAACATTTTCACAGCCTCATGCTGTTCTCTTAAGTTGGCCATCACATAAAATGAGATTTGAACAAAACTGTATATTTTTTTTTTCGTTTTTTTTTTTGGTGGGCATCACTGCCTCTGGTGGTCGTGGGTGCTACCCAGTGCCGCTCCTGAGAGCCGCTGCTGGATTTGAACCGCCAAGCCCGCAGGCTGCAGTTCCTCACTCAACCACTTATGCCACCGGGGCTCAGCCCAAAACTATATCTTTATGAAAAATTCACAATGACCAGAGAGAAACCTTACCAGGTGACGTGGCTGGGTGCACTAATTCAGAGTGAGTTGCTTGATGCTCTGCCCAGTGCACTTTGTTTTTTGTTTGTTTGTTTGGGGGTGGGGGTAACAAGTACTATAAAACAGTTTTTTGCTCTTTTATAAAACAGTTTTTAAGCAGAATTTAATGTCTGATTGAAGTTTGGTTTAGGCTGAGAATATTTTCAGTTTACATATTTGTTCTATTTCTGTGGTTGTACTAAAAAAGACCCATTTGAGTTCCAGCTTGTTTACAGGGTAATATTTTATCCTCCTTTCTTTAGGTATAGAAAATCAGAGGAACTTTGATATGGTTCATATTTTTAAAAAAAAATGATAAATGATCCTCTACAGAGTGGGTCAGTGAGGGGAAAAAAGACCCTTAAGGACACATGAAATACACAGCGGCTCCATTAAGGTCTTTAGACAAAGGGGCAATTGTGAGAATAGCACAGAACCTTTTTCTTTTCTTTTTTTTTTTAGGCATCACTGCCCTCAGGTGGTGGGAGTAGGAGGCCCAGCCTTTGCTCCTGGGAGCCGGAATTGAACCTCCATCCCAGTGGGCCGCAGTCCCACGCACAACCGGGGCTCAGCCCTAGCACAGAACCTTTTTATTGTGTTATCCACACCAACAGCACCTGTCACTTTTATATTCAGAAATGTTAGTGTATTTCATTCATCCACTTATGGAATGACCTGTGGAAACATTTATTTATTTATTTATTTTTTAATATGAGAACATTTATTGCACAACTAAATGTTGAGATCCTTAAGATGAACTTGATGCTGCAACAGCTGCCCCCTTGGGTTTAGGGTTGTTCCTTCACGGAATCCATGCCTGAATCTGCGGTATACAATTTTGAGGTGTCTCATTCGACCGGTATCGGTGGTATTTTGTCTTTTAGTCTTGGTACTCCAGTTATACTTTCTCTTGTGTTTGGCGGGGTCGCTACATTTGCCACAGGTCGACTTCTGGAGATGGTAGGCCTTGGAGCCACAGCGACGGCACAAGGTGTGCGTCTTATTGTGATGCTTTCCGAAGGTTGACGTTCCCTTTGTCATCTTGCTTCTGCGGCCGAGGCCAAAGAGGGAAGCATTTATTCTTTAATGAGTTGTAAATATATTCTAATTTTTAGAATCTGATCAATGTAAATAAAGTTTATTTTTCTGATGTTTCATCATCAAAACATGTTCAGTAGTGACTGATGGAATTGGTATTACATTAATGATAATGTCAGTTTCTGAGCAACTGACTTCCTGACTTAATGTTTTTGTAGAAGCTGTTATGAAGAAACTCAGAAACTGGTGAATGTGTGTTCTATTAGAAGAAGCTTAGAGTAGGAGAAAGACAAAGTAGCAGACATGGGCAAGTAGGCTAATACTTAGAAAAGCCTGGTATATTTCTGTTTCAATTTTAATTTGGTTTCACTTGCTTTCATTCCTCTACTGAAGGCTGATTTGGGTGAATACTCATAATCCTTTGAGATTATGAGGAATATTTAAAGTGACCAGACATCCCGCTTTTAAACAATTTTCCCTATGTCCCGCGGCGCTTTAAAAAAAGTCCTGATTTTAGACTGGGCCTCCTACTCCCACCACCAGAGGGCAGTGATGTCCCCCACAACAAAAAAAAAAACAAAAAGAAATACAAAAAGTCCTGATTTTTGGAAAGAATGCACAACACGCTAGGGAATGGCAGGAGAATGGGAAGGGAATATACCCCCTCTACTCTCCCCCCCCATCAATGGTGTCCCGCTTTCAATATTAAAATCTGGTCACTTTAGTTTAGATGCGATTCAATGGGAGCAATTTTTGATTGAGGAAGAAGATAATTCAGTTCTCCTGGAGAGTGTTTTGTACCTTTGGGAGCAAATCACAGTAAGGAGTTTGGCATCCTAGGCACCAGGTAGACAGAGGTAGACCAGGTAGACTAGCCAGTGGGAAGAGCTTGTACAATGAGAGATTTAAAAAACAAAAGCAAGATCTATACCTCCCAAACCTGTTCCGAGAAAACAGAGAAGGAAATGCTGTTTGACTTTTTCTGTCTGCTTCCTAGGCTACCATTTACAGAGTACCTTACTGTTGTGCTCTCTTCTACCTGTTTCTCTAACATGGTCTTCCTTAATCCTGAGAAACCGCAGGAGGTGGCGCCTTGATTGTTTGCATCAACAGATGTAGAAGCTAAAGTGTAAGGAGGCCTAGTATTTTCTTTATAATGCTTGTGATGGAAGATAATTGGTCTTTGTGGCTCCACAGGGTATGTTTTTAACCCTCACACTACACTCTGATCATTTTCCTATGGGCACATAAACCCAAGAGTTCCTAGTAACTCACTTATTAGTAAGCTTATAGCACTTAAGAGTTCCTCAGTTTAATTTCATTTTGGTTTTTGTTTCTTTGCAAAGGAGCCCTGGTGGTTCCGCTGCTTACTGAATGCTGAAAACTAGATGCTTCTAACCCGCCAGCTGTAAGCCAGCTTGTTAGCTTAAGGCTTTTAATATAGTGTTGCAGAATATTATCTAATTAGGGAATTTTTAAGATAATGGTTTTAGGCAATATGTGCGAATCAAACCGTTTGAGAAGTTATGTTAGTACCGTTTACCTCTGGAAGTTACCACTCTTACTTTCTTTAGATTGCTGCATTATTTTATGTTACACTAAGTAACTTAATTCTGGGAGAAGATATTTTATGTGGTTGTGGTAGCATAGCTAAGAATTTGGGGACAAATGATGAAGAGACTTGTGAACAACTTTTATTGACTCCCTTCGCAGGATACGAGTTCATTTGAGGACTGAAGGTTTTTCAAGTCTCACTGTTTTTTTGTTATTAATATTAAGCAGTTAACCAGGTAGGCTCGATCTTTAATAACAATTTCATTCACGCGGAAAATCAACTAAAGTAGAAAAGCATGTCTTATGTTGGAGCTCAACTACTGGCCTCATTACGGCAAAGAGCACATGCCTCTGCTATTAATACTCTGTTATTAAGTGTTATTAACTGATAGAAAATGGCTGCTCACATGCTGTGATTGTAAGATCTAAGGCAGCGGTTCCCAAACTTTGTAATACTGTGACCTTTTATACAGTTCTTCATGTTGTGGTGACACACACACCACCGTAAAATTATTTTCGTTGCTAATTTTTACATTCCTCATGCTGTGATGATCCCCCCACCATAAAAATTACTTTTGTTGCTACTTCATAGCTGTAGTTTTACAACTGTTTTTTATTGGCCTACCCCTGTGAAAGGGTAGTTTGACCCCCAAAGGGGTTGTGACCAACAGGTTGAGAACTGTTGTTCTAATGTAAATGAGCTTCTTTCATTACTACAGGTAAGAACTACTTTTCTGCACCATGACTAATGTCAAATTGCTGTGTGCTGTCCACTCAGTCCTGCCTCAGAACTGCCCCTTAGTGTTCCATAGGTTGTGATTGAGGGTTTTTTGCTCCTGTGGAGCCTTTCTTGGATTTCATTTAATTGTCAAGCTCATGACCATTGTACTGTATCAGATGACCCTCCCCCCTTGGTCACCACATCACCACACTGTCATCAAGTTGATTTTGACTCACAAAGAACCTGTAGGTCAGAGTAGGGAGCTGTAATCTTCATGGGAAAACCTGCCACCCTTTACTCCTATGAAGCAGCCTGTAGCTGTGAGTCAGAGACTTTTGGTGGCAGCCAAAGTGCTTAAGCACCACACTACCAAGCCTTCTCATATCAGACCTCATCTTTAATCCTGCCTCTATGTCTTGAGCTTCAGATTCCTTACATATAAATGAGGACAGTAATTAGGCTTATATTATACGATTGATTTTCAAATCAAAGTATAGACAATATGTGGAGAGCTTAACCTAGACCCTAGCACTTTGCTAAACCACCAGAAACATTTACTGTTATTGATAAATTTGAAATCTTTGTAATAATACTTCCCACAAATTTTGATGGAAGTCATTTTATTCCACTTTGAATCCTGCCAAATAGAGTAGTTAAACTTGATATTATTACATAACTTCAAAGAGGGACTCATGGATAAATAAAGGCAGAAGAAATCTTGTAGACATTCAGAAATTATTTTTAGTTTGTAAAGAGGTCTATATTTAAATAAGTAATCTGCCCACAGGAAGGAAAAAACGGAAAACCTAGTAAATAAAGCTTTGTGTTTGATAATTTTGTGGATTCATTTTTGTTTGTTATCTTTGTGGTATTCGTTCATGCGATGCAGAAAGCTAATCTTGTGTTCAGTACAATGTTCGATTTAATTGGCTCTGCAGTATTTAAGATGAGGTTGCTTGGACCAGGATATATTTGGCAGTATGAGGAAGTCAAGCTCCAATGTTGATTGTAACTCTGCCTTGTCTCCATTGTGTTCGTTCTAAGCACAGACACAGCTTGGTCCCCTGGCAGTGACATACTGCAAACGTCAACAACAACCTTTGTAAATGTTAAATAAGAGAGCAAATTGAAGGACAGTGATTCATTATGAAAAAAATTTTGCCTGAGCAAATTGACTCTTCTTTCTGTTTAACCTCTCTTAAAGAATCATTGAGGGCTGAGCCCCGGTGGCGTAGTGGTTGTGCGCGGGACTGCGGCCCACTGGGACGGAGGTTCAATTCCAGCAGTGGGGCTGGGCCTCCTACTACCACCACCGGAGAGCAGTGATGCCCAAATAACTAAAAAAAAAAAAAAGAATCATTGACTATCTTGGAGTTTGTGGATGTGTTCAAACATAAAATCACACAGGAGGGCCTCTCCTCTTTCACCTGTACTTTTAGTGTGTGGTGCATGCTTTTCATATGAGATATCTCTCTATTTCTCTCTAATTATACTTTGACATCTGGCCAGTTTAACCAGCACCAGATAGTAATGTGAACCTTAATTTAAAAAGCTATGGCCAAAAAGCTTTCGAGCTTCCTATCTGTGGAAAAAAATGTTCATTTAAAATTGTTCAGTTACCAATAATGATATATAATATATTGAGTTCCGGAGGGTAGGGTGGGGAGGGAAGGGATAAAGAGAACTGATTTCAAGGAGCTCTAGAAAATGTATTGTGTGCTGATCACTGGTGGCGTGGTGGTTGTGCACGTGACTGCGGCCCACTGGGTTGGAGGTTCAAATCCAGCAGCAAGGCTGGGCCTTCTATTCCCACCACCAAAGGCCAGTGATGCCACAAAACAAAAGCAAAACAACACACAAAAAACTTACTGATATGGAAGAAAATGTATTGAAATGTATTGAAAGTGTATTGAAAATGGTAATGGCACAATTGTACAACTACACTTATCCTAATGGAACTATGGATTATAATGATAACTGTAAGAGTAACCAATAAAATGTTTTTTTTAAAAAAAAAATGAAAAAAAAAAAGGGCTGAGCCCTGGTGGCGTAGTGGTTGTGCGCGGGACTGCGGCCCACTGGGATGGAGGTTCAATTCCAGCAGTGGGGCTGGGCCTCCTACTCCCACCACCGGAGAGCAGTGATGCCCCCCCCCCCCCCCCAAAAAAAAAAAAAGAAAAGAAAAAAAGATTGTTCAGTTAGTAGTTGCATTGTATATACTAAGTGCCTTACTTCCTCAGCCCTACCTACCCTTTTCAAATCACTAGTCAGCAGCTCAGCAGTATCACCAAGAAGACAGCCAAGCAGCCAGTGTATTTTCAGACTTTTTGTGTCTAATGTGCTTTCCATTTCCTTTCCAATTTTTCTGTTTTTGCTCAACCAGTACAAAAGCAACCTACATCTCGCCAAGTTTCTAAAAATGCATTTCTAAATGCTTCTTTCACTAGGAAGAACTAGAAATATGCATACCTGTATATAGATAATATTTACTTGAAAACGGTTTGTCACTTACTTAAGGTACACGTAAAAGAAGATTTTTAGGATTTTGAAAGCCAGCTGTTTCCCTTGTTTTAAAAGGACCTATCAGGCTGAGCACCGGTGGTGTAGTGGTTGTGCGCGGGACTGCGGCCCACTGGGATGGAGGTTCAATTCCAGCATTGGGGCTGGGCCTCCTACTCGCACCACCGGAGAGCAGTGATGCCCCAAAAACAAACAAACAAACAAACAAACAAAAAATAAATAAATAAAAGGACCTATCAGAGCTGAGCTCCAGTGGCGCAGTGGTTGAGTGCAGAACTGTGACCCACTGGCTTGGTGGTTCAAATCTAGCAGCAACTCTCCAGGAGCAAGGCTGGCCCTCCCACTCCCACCAGAGGGCAGTGATGCCTAATAAATAGATAAATAAATATGATATGTCCTTTTATTTATTTACCACATTTTCAGAATAATTCATCTGTTTCCTTGCACTGTGATGCATTAATTGTGAATTTCACATAAATGAGGGTCTGTTTATGTCATGTATAGTATCACAAGGAGATTTAGTAGCATAGTAGTTAAAGCATGTACCTGTAGAAGCATTTGGGTTTTTTTTTTTTCATCACTGCCCTCGGGTGGGAGTTGGAGGCTCAGCCTTGCTTCTGGAGAGCTGCTGCTGGATTTGAATAGCCAAGCCAGTGGGCTACAGTCCAGCACTCAACCACTACACCACTGGGGCTCAGCCTGAAGCATTTGTGTTTAATGAGATGTAACTATATCCTAAATTTTTGAATCGGATCCATGTACAAAGTACATTTTTTAAGGGGGGGCATCACTGCCCTCTAGTGGTCGTGGGAGCTACCCAGCCTTGCTCCCGGAGAGCTGCTGCTGCATTTGAACTACTGAGTCATTGGGCCGCACTCAACCACAACGGCACCGGGGCTCAGCCCCGCAAAGTACATTTTTTAAGTACTTTTTTTTTTTTGATATTTCACCATCAAAACATGTTCAGCAGTTACTGAAGAAATCTGCTTGATTCTTCTCCATGGATGTATAAATTCATTCACCAATACCATACTAGATTGATTAGCTAAAATCTGGGAATGTGTTTCTTCCAATTTCATTCTTTTTCAATTTTAGGATATTAAAAAATGGTGTTATTGAATGAAAATAAAATTTCTGGCCTCTTGAGAAATAAATCTTCTGGCCTTTAATTTTTTTCAAACATAAAGAGCTATAGGCAGGATATGCTTATTTTTAACTCTTACATGACTCTTTTTATTCTTTCTTTCCTAAATACCTGTTTTCTTTCATTCCAGAGATTTGAAATTTGTTGAATTTCACTCACATCTTTCATGTTTTCCTCACTCTAGTCTTACATAATAATTTCCATACTTGATTACCTACTTCTTTTAGTGATTGCTAATTATTTTGTTAACTAGAATTGCAGGCGTCTTAAAAATAGTTGTCCTCGTTTTCTACTCCCCCACCCCTCCTGGTTTACGATATTATTACAATATTCAGTAAGATTTTGGAAGCACAGTTAATGCTTCAGAAGAGCAACCAGGGAATTCATTGTTGGAACAATCCCTGAAGGCAAAATTCCATGCCTGCTTTTTTAGTGAGTGAGGAAACTGTCCAAAGACATTTCATTCCTTCCTTGGATGACATAGAGTAGGCAAACAGAAGTCAGCCTAAGGACCCATCGCTGCTTTTTCCATAGTTGCTTATTACTTTTATTCATTGATCTTCATCTTACTTCCCCCAGATTTTTTACACTTCTTTTCTGAATTTCCCTGGGTTAATGTCAAAGACTCAATTTAATTAAATTCAAGTTATTGTGCAAGCTGAGCCCTGGTGGCTCAGTGGTTATGTGCAGGGCTGCGGCCCACAGGGTTGGTGGTTCAAATCCAGCAGCAGCTCTCCAGGAGCAAGGCTGGGCTTCCTACTCCCACCAGGGCAGCGATGCAATAAAAAGAAAGAAACTAGTGTAATAGCTAACACTACAGTTGCCAATTCAAGTTATTGTGCAAGAAGGAAATACTGGTGTTACAATGGGCTAAGTCAGTGGTTCTCACCCTTCCTAATGCCTCAGCCCTTTCCTCATGTTGTGGTGACCCCCAACCATAAAATTATTTTCATTGCTACTTCATAACTGTAATTTTGTTATGAATTTCACCCCACAGGAGTCCCAACCCACAGGTTGAGAACCACTGGGCTACGTGTTAGGCTGCTAGCAAGAGTTCAGTGGCTTGAATCCACCCACCACTCCCTCCACAGGAGATAGATGAGGCAGTCTGCTTCTGTAAAGATTTACAGCTTCCCAGGGAAACCTTCTGGAGCAGTTCTGTCCTGCCTTTCAGTTCTCTTCTGCCATGAGTCAGAAGCAACTGGAAGTATGTGTGTTTGGACCCTTGGTTGGTGGAGTGTTTACTTGTGGACAAGCACTGTGCTTTTTAGAGTAAGTACTCTAGATAGGACCTTTGAGTCTATATTAGGCTATTTACCCAAAATTAGACTTTCTAGGTGGTTTCCATAAATTCTACCTGGACATAGCCTTGTGTTACTAGAAAAAGATTACTAAGGCCCTTGATCATGTGGGCTTATTGCTTCCCCACTGGTAATCCACTGGAGGTGACCCCAGTGGAGGGGAGTAATTTTTAAAAAGTATGGTATCTTGCATCTATTATATGTATCCATGCATATATATTTCAGTTGGCTTTCTTTTTATTATGAAAGGAAGTCATGTCCATGATTATTGCCTTCCCCAAACCTACTACTACCACCAGAGGGCAATGATGCCAAACAAAAAAGCAAAAAGAACAGTTTTAAGACAGAGATAGACTTTTCATTCGTCTTGTGTACATATGGAAGGTGGATAACATGAAAGCTCGCTTTCATGAGGAGATCACTGAAGATACATGTCAGTGCTAGAGCAAAGTGTGGCAAAGAAATTAGCTGGCACCTGGCTATCAGGAAGAATAGTGTCTGGGGTCTGCACAGCTTGTCTTCAAGCAAGCAGTCATCTAATTGAGGTGTCAGAGAAGTCCATATGGAGGAAGCACAGCAGTCTATGTGATGAGTAAAATCCAAATCCAAAGGAGGGAATGTTATCAGAACTTAATTTGTGAACATCCAGTTTGCAGAAGACTAGATGACAGTAGAAGCACCAAATCCACTCACAGTGTCCACAGGTGGAGGAAGCCTTTAGTGAATTCCTTCTGACCACAGTTGAAGGATGTGAATTCCAGACAGTATTGTAAAGTAAATTATAATTAATTTATGGTATAGTTTAGTTAAAATGTAGTGGTATTTGGGGGATACCCCTCATGTCTTTAAATATACTATATATATTTTTGTATATGCTATTCTTCTATCTAATATACTTTTGCTCATTGTGCTTCTCATCTTCATATAATTTCCTGTGTAAAACCTCCCCAGTCTTTGGAATTTTAAAGGACATGAAATGGCCCTTGCACCATAGCTTCAAGTGCATTTTATCAGTCATAAGCAATCTGAGAAGGGCTGAGCACCGGGGGCGTAGTGGTTGTGTGCGGGACTGCGGCCCACTGGGATGGAGATTCGATTCCAGCTCCACGGAGCAAAGGCTGGGCCTCCTACTCCCACCACCTGAGGGCAGTGATGCCCCCTCCCCCAAAAAAAACATAAGCAATCTGAGGAGAGGGGCTCATTTGATTTTTTTCCCCCAACAGTGTTATTGGTAAATAATTTACATATCATGTAATTTAATAGTTCCGTCATGTGGAGTATTGTACAATCACTCCCCACATCAATTTTAGTGCATTCTCACCCTATGGTTAAATCACCCTTCTATATGATCACAGTTCGTTCTAATGCTACCTCACCCCTCCCATGTTCAGTAGTTACTCACTACATCCCCTTTCTCCCTGTATCTCCGACCTCATATTCCCTTGTATTCATTACTATCATTACACACCCACTCCTCCTGTGCTTCTCAGCTGGGAGATTCAATAGAAAACAAAATCTTACTTAGGTGGTAAGGCTAAACATAATAGTATAAATGATGTGTGGGAAGGAAAAGACCCATAACAATAATCAAAAAGCTAGTGAGTAAATTTCTGTCATGAAACCAGTAAGAGATACTTGAAACCAAAACAAATTCAGGCCATAATTTCTTGATGCACATACACAAAGCTTTGGTTATATTTCTGCCATAAACCTAAATGAAATATATTTTCACAAATGATGACATAATAAATTTACTCACTACATACATATGAGCCATAAATTTTAAGGAGTCCGCTAACGTGTGTAGCCTCACAGCTATTAAGTTCTTGATCCAGACTGGAAATAGAGTTCTGATTTCCTTCCACCCCAGAGTCTATACACAATGCTATACTGCTGCTCTCATTTCTCAACTTCATATAGAACCACCCTCTCACTTGTTTCTTGTTTTAATTTTCATCAGAACCTTGAAGTAGATTCATTAGCTATAATTAAACAGGGAATCCAATTTCCAGAAAAATCTATTTGAGAGACTACATAACTTGTCATAAGCTATGCCTTGTGAAAGTGAGGATTATAAGTTTGAATATGTGTTCATTAGCTTCAGAAGGAACAGCTAAATATTTTACAGGGTTTTTAATATCTAATGAAACAGGTTCTCAAATTATTGTGGAAGTGAACAGATGAGAATATTAAACATTTAAACTAAATATCAAACATAAGATATTAAATTTAAAAGATGGCATTCAAAAGGTATAAAATCACTGCTAAATTTTCTTTTGTACGTCTTAGAAATAGAAACTTTAGAAATTTGTTTATATCAGAAATGTTCTGGCTTGCATGGCTTGGCCATTTAAATGAAGTGAAAGAGGATAAATGAAGGAACTTTTTAAGTGAGTGATAGCCTAAGGTTTTTGCAGTGGAAAGCACAAAGTTAGCATAATATTTTTGGTAATGAGCTTTATTTTGAAACCACTGCTGTTTGCTGAAGACATATTACTTCTGTGAAATGTATTCTAGTGGGTCAAGCTGATAAGCCTGAATAAAATTGTGATTTCTACTAAAATTGTTAGTATGATGCATCTAGCTAACTGAAAGCAAACCGTATATGAAATTATTAATATTCTAACATTAACCGAGTAAACAAGCAAATAGGCAGAATGAATGATGATCCTCGTGATATAAATAGAAAGTTATTATGAATTAGCATTTATACTCTAGAATACCTGACTAGCTAATAGTGAATTTCTGAGCAACTGTTGTTGGCTGGTTAAATTTTACTTACTTTTTAACCTATAGCTAATTTCTAAGGTGCTCCAGAAAGCAAAAATTTATTTCTTGGCAATTTAATTCTTGTGATGTTTTTAAGTAAATGTAAAGTTTACTCTACAAAAGTTCCTGCTTTTTGTTTATATCGATTTAAATTACTTTATAACACTTTCAGTAAAGATGTACATCTTCATTATAATGAAGCTGTAAAAAGAAGCATTCTTAGCTTTTCCTTCACACACAAAAAGCTAGAACTGAAGAAAATTATACAACCATTAGATAATTAACAGTGCGTGGAATTATTTTAGTGTAGTGTTTTAATTCCGAATTTTATATATGAAGAACATGAGTTTTTAAATTGAGACCTGCTTGTTCTTTAGTCATTTGTCTTTAGACTATTTGTTCCCTGAGATGTCTCTTTCTTGTTGTAATAGCTTTCAAATCTTAGAAAAATGTGATAGAGCTTTATATTCTATTTCTGCTTGGGACCTTTGAGGGGAGAATAGAGTTTGTGAAATTTGAAAAAATATTTTGGTATATCCTTTTTCCCTTTATATTATAAACAGCAGTGGGTGTGAAGTGGTAACACGTTGTGATTGTGTTCATGATGAGTAATGATGCTGAACATCTTTTCATGTGCTCTTTTTTAATGGCTTCTATATCTTGTTTAGAGAAATGTCTATTGGAGATTCAGCACTTTAATCTTTGAAATGGGAAAGCAATTCTGCCTTTTCCTGTGACTTTGAGCATGTTATAATTAAAAGATCATAGAGTGCCCAGCATAGGGCTTCACACTTCATCGACACTTATTAAATGTTCATTTCTTAGTTATCTTGGGGGCAGGGACCTCCAAGATATCAGACCAAGAAAGTAAAACTTGGGCAGGAACTAATTCACTAGAATTTGACAATTAGTTGATACATACTAGATACAAATTCAGTTTAGACTTCTACTAGAGTCAATCCTGCACTTTCACCAAAACTAAAGTTTGCATATGTTGAGAAACCTCCTCTCCTGTGAAAAGGCCACCATGAGTAGGTCGATTTGGTTAAATGGTGTTATACTTTAGATCTTTGTATAAAAGCAAATGTAACTGGTTATTATTTTTTCCAGAGAATGTGGTTTCTTAAACTCTGAATCATTTTGAAATGTGTTGTATCTAAAGAAGAAACACAAGACTCTTTTCATTAAAATTATCTCCCTAAGATGAAATTTCTCTAATACACAAAAGACTCCATTTTGCCTAGATCTGTGGCCATCAAATAAATGATCTCAACTAACAAAGAACTTTGGTTTCCAGATGACTACGTCACCTTCAAACCTGCCTGTTTCTAAGTGTAGTTTCCAGTGAGCAGGACAGTTCACATGCTTTGCTGGCCATGTTGTATTTTGGTGGATGCTAAAGAAAGACCCTCAACATCATGTGGCAATTGACCAACCTTGTGGGTTGACACTCTTGAGTTGCAGAACAAACTCTGCATAAAGAAAAGGTAAATATTATTTAGATTGAAAACAAAAACCTTGGGCTGAGCCCCAGTGGCATAGTGGTTAAGTGCGGGACTGCAGCCCACTAGCTTGGTGGTTCAAATCCAATAGTGGCTCTCCAGGAATAGGAAGAGTAGCTCCCACAACCACCAGAGGGCAGTGATGCCCCCCCCCTCAAAAAAACCTTTGTCCTCTGGTAGCCATAGTTACAGTTCTCCAGGATATATTAACAAGGGACTGATTGTATTGCATTGAACACTATCTTCAATTAAGTGTTGGTTATCAGTAAGGACCTTTGAATAATGTCAAGTATTATTTTTTTAAAATAACAGTTAAGAATGAGTACAGTTTGTAAAGTGAAGGTAGAGATTAACTTTCTCTTAATTTTGATACTTTGAAATTAGTGTTTTCATTATTAATATTAACGGAGAGAAATTGAGTGTGTACTGTTTTTTTAATTTTTTATTTTTGGGGGGGCATCATGTTTACTGTGTTTTGAGTATGTTGCTAAATCCTGTTTACATTAACTCACATAACATGCACACAATGCCCTGAGACGTAAGTATTGCTTGAATTCTTCTTCTTCTTTTTTTTTTTTTTTAAATCAACGCTCAAAGGTTGAGAGCTGTGGTTCTCAACGTGTGGATCACGGTCTGTTTGGGGATCTAAGGACCCTTTCACATAACATTATCTATGGGTTTCTGAGACTGTAACTCTTTGCAGCATTGGTTCTCAACCTTCCTAATGCCACAATCCTTTAATACAGTTCCTCATGTTGTGGTGACCTCCAACCATAAAATTGTTTTCATTGCTGTATCATAACTGTACTTTTGCTACTGTTAGAATCGGGCAATCACTGTGAAAGGGTCCTTAGACCCCCACAGGGTCACGATCCACAGATTGAGACCGCTGCTTTACAAGAATAGAAAGCCTCATCTTTCTCCCTTAGATTGGGTGATAGTTTCCAACTGCTGACCTTAGAATTAGCAGCACAGCATATGACCTACCATGCCACCTGGGCTCTTCATTATGCTCATAAGTGCAGTTTGTTGCATCTCTTATGTACTATTGAGACTGGTACATTTGATCCCTAGTCATCCCTACACATGAGGCTCTGAAAATTTCTAGGTAGGACCTTGAGAATAAAGATCTGCCAAGCAAAGAAGAGAGAAAATAAATTAGAAAGAACTACAAGGCCCTCTTGAATCCATCATTCTGCATACTGATAAGTTCAAACCAGCAGCATTATGTGATCTAAGTTAGAGTACACAGCTAATTATTAAGACGGAACCAGAACCCAGGTTTTCAGACTTAACTCTAATTCCCTCTTTTCATCTTGGATGTTTCTGTTGGGAAAGAAGTGGTTTAATGGTAGCATTTACCCAAGGGCAGACCACAGTGTTAGAACAAAAGGAGGAATAGAAATAGGAACTGCAAGGAAAGAGTGGGATAAGTGAATGGCACATGATGGGAATTTTAGTGAATGAGTTGAAATAAAAGGTATATGAATTGTTGAATATAAACCACCAAATTTATAATTAAAATATAAATAAATCGTCTTTACAATACCATCAATGAGATTATTTACAAAGTTGAAATCAAGTCAATGGTAGTGGGTTTTGTTAGAGTTTGGGATCTTTGTCGTATTTTCCTTAGACAAATCACTAGATGTCTTTGTAGAAGGACCAACCCCCTTTTTTAAAAATAATTTTATTGGGGACTCATACATAATTTTTCACAGTACATAAATACATATATTATGCCATGCTTCTTCGCATGCCTGCTTCTGTAATCATTGTCCAAACATCAACTTTTCCAGTTGAGCCCTTGACATCATCTTCTCATCTTTTCCAACCTCTTTTTTAAATAGCCAGGTTCTCAGGGAGAGAGAGAGAGAGAGAGAGAGAGAGACTATTAGCATCATATGGGCAGAGTATAGTCTTCCTATCTATAAGTAAACACCAATCTAGAATCTAAATCTGAAATGTAGAACACTAGGTTTTTTCTTTAATCTTTATGGGAGGCTTGGACAGCTCACCACAATCCATACACAAATACATTCATTGGGTCAAGCACCTTTTACATATGTTGCCCTCGTCATTCTTAAAATATTTGCTTTCCACTTGAGCCCTTAATATCAGCTCCTCATTTTCCCCCTCTCTCCTCACTTCCCTCCCTCATGAACTCTTGATAATTTATAAATTATTATTTTGTCATATCTTACACTGTCCAACATCTTTAACCCTCTTTTCTACTGTCCATCCCACAGAGAGGAGGGTGTATGTATGTTGGGTATATGTTATCTGTTCCCCCATTTTACCCCACTTTCCCTCCACCCTTCCAGTGTTAACACTCTCACTTCTGGTCCTGAAGGGATATCTGTTCTGGATTCCCTGTGTTTTCATTTCCTATCTGTGCCAAAGTACATCATCTGGCCTAGCCTGATTTGTAAGGTAGAATTGGGATCATGATGGTAGGAGGGGAGGAAACAAGAACTAGAGAAACGTTGTATGTTTCATCGTTGCTATACTGCACCTTGACTGGCTCATCTCCTCCCCGCAACCCTTCTGTGAGGGAATGTACAGTTGCCTACAGATAGACTTTGGGTCTCCAATCGCACTCTCCCTCATTAACAATGATAGGATTTTTTTGTTTTTTGGTACCTGATACCTAATCCCAACAACACCTCGTGATCACACAGGCTGGTGTGCTTCTCCCATGTGGGCTTTGTTGCTTCTGACCAAGATGGCCACTTGTTTACCTTCAAGCTTTAAGAACCCAGATGCTATATCTTTTGATAGCCAGCCACCATCAGCTGTCTTCACCACATTTGCTTATGAATCCACATTGTCTTCGGCAATTGTGTCGGGAAGGTGAACATCATGGAATACCCGTTTAATAGAACAAAGTGTTCTTGTGTTGAGGGAATACTTGAGTGGAGACCTAGTGTCTATCTGTTACCTTAATACTAACCCTACAAATATATGCACATAGATCTATTTCCCCACCATCATATATAAATCTATTTACATATGTACATGCCTGTATTTATACCTCTGTAAATGCCCTTTGCCTCCTAGTTCTTTCCTTTCTTTCCTTTTACTTTCCTCTTTTCCCACTGTCATGCTCAGTCTTCATTTGGTTTTCAGTGATTCTTCTCACTTACATTGTCCTTGATCAAGCCCTACCTCGCCTCTTAAACCCTCCTTGCCACTCATTTTGGATCACTTGTTGTTCCCTTGTCCCTGGGTTGTTTAACACCACTTCCTTTCCCCCATCTCCCCCTCTCCAATACCTGCCCCCCCTAACCATCGGTCCCATTGTTTATCCAGACTATCTTATCTAGATAGACCTGCAGAAATAATAATACTTCTCTCTCTCTCACACACACACACACACACACAGCAAGACAAAGTGACAAAAGAAAACAAACCAACAGCAACAGCAACAAAAAATCCAATGACAAAGAAAAGGAAAGCCTGTAAATAGTTCAAAGCCTGTTTGTTGACCTATAGGAGTGTTGAATCTGGTTGAGTCTGATGGGGTTCCACACTTTGGCCCCCTTGCTGATCTGTTTTATCCCCTTATTGTTTGCTTCTGTGTGGTGGGGTTAATTGAGGCATAATTCCCAAATTGTGTCTCCACTGCTGTCCCCTGTAGGGCTGTGCGTCAATGAGGGATGTTGTGTCTCATAGTGGGGCTGACCCTGTGGTCCTCTCTGTGCATTGGCCGGTCGGAGGGGCAATATTGTCTTCAAGGCCTGGTGGGCCAGGATGTTCCCCACTGTCTCTTCCTCCCCCTTCCCTTGCTCCTGTGTGTTTTGATCAGACATGTCCCTCTCCCTGAGCTGTAGCTTCTGCACTGTCCTCTGAAGTGAATTCTTCTGAGGGGAGGGGGTGCTGTTCAAGTAGTTGGGATTGAAGCTGGCTTCTCAGACCTCTCTATTGATCCCCTGATTCATGCTTCTGTGCTGCATTCTTGTCTTGGTGCACTGGGTCAAAGTCTGGTCCCCTTTTCCCTGTGGAGATATAAACAATACGCTCCCCTTGGGTGGGTTAGTGCCTTGTTCCCCCACTACCCATTTCTCTTTTTTTAAACAACTAGATTTTTACTTTTTTTAAATTTAAATTTTTTGTTTTGTTTTGTTTTGGGTATCACTGCTCTCTGGTGGTGGGAGTAGGAGACCCAGCCCCACTGCTGGAATTGAACCTCCGTCCCAGTGGGCTGCAGTCCCGCGCACAACCACTATGCCACCGGGGCTCAGCCCAAACAACTAGATTTTTAAGAAACAAAATGACACAGCAGATTAACATTAAAAAAGTGATCACCCTGGCCAACTTGGAGGGTTGTCAAAGGGGCCGGCTTAGACTTCCCTCCATGATTTGCATTGGTGTGCACATGCACGGTAGCTGTCGTGATGGATGTTGCTAATGAGACCCAAGGATTTAAAAGGTCCCAAAATGTCCTCTGAATTATAAACAAAATCTGTTGTTTAAAAACAGCTGTATGGGGCTGGGCCCCGGTGGCGTAGTGGTTGTGTGCGGGACTGCGGCCCACTGGGGTAGAGGTTCAATTCCAGCAGTGGGACTGGGCCTCCTACTCCCACCACCGGAGAGCAGTGATGCCCTCCCCACCAAAAAAAAAAAAAAAAAGAAAACAGCTGTATGCCCGGCACATCTAAGGATTTTAATTTAATTGGCTTGCTTTTTAGAAGAAATATATTTTCTTGATTTTTCACTTTCAATTAAGTCATCTGTATATGGTACACAGGGAATCCATGATATCCCTGCTCAGTAAAAGAAGCCAACAGAAACTCTGTGAATGATGCCTTGTAGAGCATGGAAACTTGCCTCAGTGAAACTATAGCATTGTTTACTAGAAATTGTTTTATTATTATTCTCTAGTAATTATGTACTCCTTGAAGCCTTATAAAAGTATAAGGAAGTCAGGGGAGGGAGGAGCAAGGACAGAGGGCAGAGGATGAGAGGCTGATATGAAGGGCTTAAGTGGAAAAGTGGCAGGAGGCATGGGAAGGTGCTTGGTCCAGTGTATGTATTTATGTGTTGTGAAAAGTGATGTACGTATACCCAATAAAATGAATAAAAATATATATGGAAGTCAGAGCTGATGCACATAAATTTAGATTGTAAATTGTGGTCACCTAATTTTTCTTTACAGGTCCGTTTTCGTTAGGTTATTTTAAAAGAATGCTGTGCCTCTTTATGCTTCATACACAACCCCCAGTTATCCATTTTTCTCTTCACTCTTTTTTTTTATCTCTTCAAGCTTACTATTGTTTAACAGTTGCTTTGTGTATGATACGAGTTTCGCATGCCAACTTAGATGTAGCAAAGTGAATCACGTTGCCATTGAGCTCAGCCTGAACAGCACAACAGCCATCTTCAAAAAGGAAGAAGTTTCTAGCTTCAGGTTGTTTCAGCCCTGCATGCCTTGCTTAGCCTGCCGTGTAATGTCAGTTGCTGCACTCCAAACAGCACTGTATTAATATGCACAACATGACCATTTTCAGTAGAAGGTTATTAGAATGCTAGTTTGTATCCTCTAGTGAATGAAATGATGTGTGATTATGAAGTCATCAGGCATGGACCAGTAAGACTCCAGAGAGCCTGCCCCCTCCAAGGTCCTCGGGGTGCCATTGATTGGTGGCCATGTGTTTGTGCCCGATAGACTGTGAAATGGTGTGTTGCTACACGGCTGTGTTGCACCTGCGCCCCACCGAGGTGATTGATTGGTTTGGTCATGTGGAATGTTCCCATCTGGTCTGCAGTAGTGTGTGTGTGTGTGTGTGTGTGTGTGTGTGTGTGTGTGTGTGAGAGAGAGAGAGAGACACAGATTTTTTTTTTCATCTGTGAATAGTAAGTGCTGGCTGGATAGTTAGAGCAGTTTCAGAGGCAAAATATTCTTTTTCCTCTAAGAACAAATCAGAATTTGAAAGAGTTTGTATTTGCTCACTATGTTTTCAAAGAGA